>VZQC01015340.1:1838681-1899330 GCA_009823505.1 Rhizomys pruinosus | reverse complement strand
AAAAAAAAAAAAAAAAAAAAAAAAAAAAAAAAAAAATTGGTTTTGAAAAAAAATAGCAAACCAGCTGGCAAGCTATCAAGTAATGCAAAGATTTAAAATAATGAGATGATACTTAGCCAGGCTGCAAAGGGAAGACAGGAGGGGGAAAGAACTGAATAATGCCGAATATTTTAGGGACATGGAGATAGAGGGGTTCTCTCATGCTATAGGGGGATGTAGATGGTGTAGCCACACTGGCGCACTGGAGAACAAATAGTTGTTAGCTACCTTTCTACTTCACAATCAGCAAGCCCCACTTCTGAATGTATTCATCGAAAAGAAATCTCAGGGCTGGAGAGAGATGGCTCAGAGGTAAGGAGCATTGGCCGCTCTTGCAGAAGACCAGGAATCAGTTCCCAGCACCCACATTATGACTAACCACTGTCATAACTCTAGCTCCAGAGGATCTGATTTCTTCTGACCTCTGTGGGCAGATACATGTGCTCTTACATACATGCAGACAATACCGTCATACACATAGAATTAAAAAAAAATTTTAAGAAATCTCATTTAAACTGACATGAGAACATCTACAAGGACACTATTCAGACTGGGTTAAAGATAACCCAGACATCTAAAGAAAGCAGAAAAATTTAGAGTACTCAGCAGTATCTGGAAGCAAGAGCTATAAAATACCCAGACAACATGCATTATACTGGGAGAAAACAAGACTACACACACTATACCTACATAAGTTCCTACAGTACACATTTTATACGAACATATAACTAAAGGCACAGACATTAATGAGAATGGTTTCCATAAGGATTGAAAGGCAGCAAATGAAAGTGGGGACTGGGGTGGGGCCACCTGCATCAGTGATGAGGGACCTCTTCCCTGCAGTGTTCTCTTGCTTGTTCCATAGCACACTCCCTTTTCAGCACTGTAAATCTCCCTTCCTTTTAAACAGATACTGTATTTTTACATCTCCAATTAAGTTTTCTACCAATAAATACATGTTTGCTTTTCAAGTTGGTTGTTATTAAACACTTTGTTTTTTAAATTATTTAATACTAAACCATATCGATGTAAAAATTCTTGCACATACATTTATGGGATTTTTTTACCAAGTATATTCACAGTGTAAATCCTAAGTAATACAATTTCTAAACTAAAAAATGTCAGAATATGCATTCATCTAAATATGTAATAGATATTGTCAAATTGCCTTCCCAAGAACATCTAAAAGGATCTATTTCTCCATGCTCTGGTAAGCACTGAGTATTATAAAGCTTTCTTATTTATTTTTTTATAGACAATCTAAAGTTAAAAGATTGTGTCTTGCTGATATTTTGAGCACAGTGGTTTTAAATAACAGACAGAGTATATTTCCATAACTTTACAAGCCATTTGCATTCTTCTTGTGAACTGTCTGTTCTGATAACCTGCCTGTTTTTTTTTTTCCTGAGTTGTTTTACTTCCTCATTCATTTGTACAGTTATTTTGCAAATTAAGGCAATTAGCCATTTTATCATATGTTCTGCAATTACATTTTCACAGTCTGTCATGTCTTTTGCCAAACAGAAGTTTTAAATTTTTACACAGTCAAATTTATCAATCTGCTCCTTTATGGCTTCTGGGGAATAGATATTTTAAATTTTATTCTGCAGTTTGAAAGTTTAAGTGCTTTTCTAGGAGAATTGATCAGAAAGTTTGAGAGGTGGATGGGGGAAGGGAACAATTGAGGCAATTGCCACTTATAGACAGAACAAAGAATTTAAATGCCAGGGTACCTAGGACAGCCCAGAGGAGGCCAGATTCCAGCCTCTGCGCATCCACACTGAGGTTGTATCTTTCCTCTCCAAGGGGCTTCTAGCTACACCAAACTGTTCCTAAGACCTGAGGCCACATTCCTGGTGTCTTCTGGGATGTCACAGAAGGTAAGTGGATGTCATAATTGTCTTGGCTTTGGAAGCTACTCCAGCACATGGTGTCTTTGATGATCAATTGAGCAGACTTGCAATATGAATTCCACAGCCTGATTTTTTCTACAAAGTTTCCAAGACAGATTTCACTGGGAAGTAATTTTCTTCCCTTCTGTTTCTTAGTCTAGCTAAGGGGTTGTCGATCTTGGTTATCTTTTCAAAAACCTGACTTACAGTTAAATCGATCTTTTCTACTGCTTTTCTACTTTGCTGTTCTCGTTTCTGCTGTAATCATTCTGATTTCTATTCTTCTGCAAACTCTGGACTTAGCTTGTTCCTCTTTCTCTAGTTCTTTGAGGTCTGAGCTGCTCATGTGACATTTTTTTAATCACAAATGCATTCTCAACTATAAAATTCCTCATAAAGCAGTTTTGACTATATTCTATAATTTTTGTATTTTTTTCCAGTTGCTTGTCTGAAGATTTGCTTTCTCAAATTTTCCCATTCCATTTCTTATTTTACCTATTGGTTCTTTAAGTGTATGTCATTTAAGGACCGGGTGTGGTGGCACACACCTTTGATCCTAGCACTCTGGTGCCAGAAGCAGGCAGTTCTCTGTGAGTTCAAGACTACCCCACTCTACACAGTGAGTTCCAAGCCAGCCAGGGCCAGATAGTTCAACCCTGTCTCAAAACAAAAACAATAATAACAATGAAAAGCACAATGATATCATTTAATTTTCATGTGTTTGTGAATTTTCCAAGTTTCCTTCTGTTGAATACAGAAGAAATAAATTTCTGGAATCATATAACCTACTTTGAGTGAATTATCAGAAAATAAGAAAACCTCAAAAATGTGTAAGACAAACGAACTGGAAAACAAAAACTTCTCAAGGAAAAAAGCTGAGAAATCACATGGCTTCACAAATGAAATCTAACAAAAACTTTAAGAAAAATAAATGCCAGGCATGGTGGCACACACCTTTAATCCCAGCACTCGGGAGGCAGAGGCAGGTGGATCTCTGTGAGTTCAAGCCCAACCTGGTCAACATAGAGAGATCCAGGCCAGCTTGGACTAAAGGGGGACCCTGTCTCAAAAAGACCAAAAAAATAAAATAAATAAAAAAATAAAGAAATGAAAAGAAAAGAAAAATAAATGTTGAATCTGGAAATGGTGGTACAAGTTTACCTATAATCCCAGAACTTGGGCAGGAGAAAGAAGACGTTTAGGAATTCAAACTGCATGACATCATGTCAGAAAAATAAGAAAAGAAAAAGGAGGAGGAGCCCGGCGTGGCGGCACACACCTTTAATCCTAGCACTCAGAAGGCAGAGGCAGGCAGATCTTTGTGAGTTCAAGGCCAGCCTGGTCTACAGAGTGAGTTCCAGAACAGCTGGGGCTACAGGGAGACCCTGTCTCAAAAAGACAAAAAAAAAAAAAAAAAAAAAAAAAAAGGAGGAGGAAGAGGATTAATTCCAATCTTTGAATTAGTAATTATTTGTTATCACAAGCAAAAACAAAGTGGAACTATATCAAACTACAAAGTTGTTCTTACATAGAAAAGAAAACGACAAAATAATAATGCAACTATTCAGCTTTCTGTGACTATAACAGTAATCTGTCAACCAACTTATATAAAGAAAAGATTTCTCTGGCTCATAGTGTGACAGGTTCGGGTTCAGGATCAGTTGGTTTATTCGAGTCCATCATGGCAGGAGGACACAGTAAGGCAAAAGAGATTGCCTTGTGGCTAGAAAACTAAAGAATGGGGAAGAGACTCAAGTCGTACCCCCCTTTATGAACATGCCCCCATTGACCTAAGGCCCCCTAAGCTCCATTTCATAAAGTTTCCATAATCTCTCAAAAGTGACACTCTGGAGAACAAACCTTCATACATGGCCTTTAGGGAATATTCTAGACCTAAACTTCAGAAGCAAACTACAGAAAAAGAGAAAATATTTTGTAAAGCCCATATCTGATAAGAGTTTAATACCCAGGGCTGGAGAGATGGCTCAGAGGCTAAGAGCACTGACTGCTCTTGCAGAGGACCTGGCTTCGATTCCCAGCACCCGCATGGCAGCTAAGAACTGTCTTTAACTCCAGTTCCAGGGGAATCCGACACCCTCTTCTGACCTCTGCAGCATTGCACAACACGGTGCACCAACCTACATGCAGACAGTACACACACACATAAAATAATAAATAAGAAAAAATTTAAAAAACAGTTTAATACCCAAAATGAAGAAGGAATTGACTCAATTTAAAAGAAAAAATATATGGGCTGGAGAGATGGCCTAGCGGTTAAGAGTGCCAACTGCTCTTGCAGAGGATGCGGGTTCGATCCCCAGCACCCACATGGCAGCTGAGAACCGTCTTTAACTCCAGTTCCAGGGGATTCTGACACCCTCTTCTTACCTCTGTGGCATTGCACGATATGGGTGCACAGACCTACATGCAGACAGTACATTCATACACATAAAAAAAAACCACCATATACATATTCAGTACATTTGTTACTTCCTTAGCATCAAATTCACAGCTAAGAGCCTGTTTATGCTTTAAACAAAGCTTATAAAACAATGTGTTTTCAGGGCTGGAGAGATGGCTCAGCAGTTAAGAGCACTCACTGCTGTTGCAGAGGACCAGGGTTTGATTCCCAGCATCCACATGGTGGCTAAGAACAGTCTTTAACTCCAGTTCCAGGGGAATCTTCACGGCATTGCACGACACTGGTGCACCAACCTACATGCAGACAGTACACTCATACACATAAAAAAAATTAAAATAAAATAAAACAATATGTTTTCTACTTGAAGCATGTCCCAGCCTTCTTGTGCTCCAGTACTCTAAGGGACACTTCAGTTCTGTGGTTTGGGAGCATCTATCCCAGCATTTGATGATCATGATTCTACTCAGCTTTCTTGTTTACACTCCTTACTTATAGCTAATTCACAAAGTCTGAAATCAAATTATAGGTTAATTGTGAAACATATTTAGGGATTCACAGTTTAACTGTAAGCTTGTTTATAGGTAATATATATACAATATATATAACTTTACCTTTCTAAATTACAAAGCAAATTGATGTATATTTTAATGTACTTTAAGAAAAATTGTTCTTCTGGGCATGGTGGTGCATGCCTTTAATCCTAGCACTCAGGAGGCAGAGGCAGGCAGATCTCTGTGAGTTCAAGGCCAGCCTGGTCTACAGAATGAGTTCCAGGCCAGCTGGGGCTACAGAGAGACCCTGTCTCAAAAAGACAAAAAAAAAAAATTGTTCTTTCTCATAAATCTTAGAACTGAGGAAAATAGAGACATATACTACAAGCTAGCTCTATAGTGGTATCAGTCAATGTCACATTATCTTTACTGACCAGTTACCCACTTTGACTTACATATAAGGATTTGGTGTTAGGAACCACAAATGAGGGATAATATATGTCGTTTGTTTTTCTGAGACTGTTACCTCACTTACAACTTCCAGTTCCATCCATTTGCCTACAAATTTCATGATGTTCTTCTTCACTGCTGCATAGAACTCCATTGTATAAATGTACCACATCTTCATTATCCACTTGTCAGTTGAGGGACATCTGGGCTGCTTCCAGCTCTTCGCTATTATGAAAAGAGCAGCAATAAACATGGTTGTGCAGGTATCTCGGATGAATCCTTTTGGTATATACCTAGGAGTGGCATAATTGGGTCAAATGGTAGGTTCATTGTTAGTCTTTCCAGAGTTCTCCACACTGCTTTCCATTGGGGCTACACAAGTTTGCAATCTTACCAGCAAAAAGAACAGAATTTTGGACCATCCCAGAATGTTCCTGCAAAATCCCACCAGTCACCTCTGGGTGGCAGTCATGAGCCTTTGGAGTAAACTCTAGTCTACATAGCTGGTACAGAGACTTCCAAAATCAAGCATGAGTACAGTTCAAATGGCCCAAATGAATCAAAGGAGACTACCCTTTGTGATTCCAACATACCCTGATTGTTTTGCCCTGTTAAAATATAATCTTATTTGGAGGTAATGTATAGATAAGAACTATCAATGATTTCTATGTGAACTAGGCATCCTTTAAAATCCAAATAGACCAGCATGGTGGCGCACGCCTTTAATCCTGGCACTTGGGAGGCAGAGGCAGGTGGAGCTTTGTGAATTCAAGGCCAGCCTGGTCTACAGAGTGAGTTCCAGGACAGCTGGGGCTACAGAGAGACCCTGTCTCGAAAAGACAAAAAAAAAAAAAAAAAAAAAAAAAAAAAAAAAAAATCCAAATAGACCAGCCAAGCATGAGGTTTCTAGGTTAGATTAGGAAAAGGGATGGACACAACTGTCTGTCCATAGGTGGCTCCTTTCCAAGTGATTCCACAGTTTGGCCCTGTCCCTGAGCCTATCCTAGATTTATCAACCAGCCTCTGTTGGCCATCTGTGTCACCCCTGG
This sequence comes from Rhizomys pruinosus, assembly GCA_009823505.1. Lineage (NCBI taxonomy): Eukaryota > Metazoa > Chordata > Mammalia > Rodentia > Spalacidae > Rhizomys > Rhizomys pruinosus. Next base: position 1,892,987 of record VZQC01015340.1, on the reverse strand, counting down.
ATTTAGGTCAGTTCTCACTCGGTCTCTGGCTTCATGTACTGTGCATAGCAAGTTTGAGGCCTGCCTAGACTATGTGAAACCCTGTCTCAAAAACAGTATAGTGTTTGTCAGCCTCTAATCACTGGAAACACATCTGAGAAAATCAAATTAATGGAAGAAGGATTTATTCTGGCTGACAGCTTCAGAGGTTTCCATCCATGGAGCCTTGGTCTGTGGGTCTCTGGTGACACAGAGCTTCAGTACAGAATCTTTTTTTTTTTACTTTTTTAAAATATTTTTTTAATTTTATTTATTTTTATATGTGTATGAATGTACTGTCTGCATGTAGGTTTGTGCACCCGCGTAGTGCAATGCCGCGGAAGTCAGAAGAGAGTGTCGGATTCCCCTGGAACTGGAGTTCTCCTGGAATTGGAGTTTCAGATGGTTCTCGGCCACCATGTGGGTGCTGGGGATCGAACCCGGGTCCTCTGCAAGAGCAGTCGGTGCTCTTAACCGCTAGGCTATCTCTCCAGCCCCAGTACAGAATCTTAATGGAGCAGTCACTCACCCTATAGTGGCCTGGGGAAAGAGAGAGAATATGAAAATGAATCTGGGGACAACATACCCTTTTTTTTTGGTATTTTTTTGAGACAGGGTCTCCCTGTTGCCCCAGCTGTCCTGGAACTCACTATGCAGACCAGGCTGGCTTCAAACTCACAGAGATCCACCTGTCTCTCCCTCTCAAGTGCTGGGATTATAGGCATGCACCACTATACCCAGCTAAAATATTATTTATTTATTTATTTATTTATTTATTTATTTGCCTTTTTGAGACAGGGTCCCCCTGTAGCCCCAGCTGTTCTGGAACTCACTCTGTAGACCAGGCTGGACTTGAACTCACAGAGATCCGCCTGCCTCTGCCTCCAAAGTGCTAGGATTAAAAGCATGCAGCACCACGCCCAGTAAGATACCTTTTAAAGAGATTAAAGAGATAGCTTAGCAGTTAAGAGCACTGGCTGCTTTTGCAGAAAGCCTGGATTCAATTCCCAGTACACACATGGCAGCTAACAACCATCCTAATTCCAGTTACAGGGGATTCAACACCCTCTTCTGGCCTCCATAGGGAGTTCATGACACAGGTGTACTTACATACACGGAGGCGATACACTCATACACATAAAATAAAAATAATAAAATATTTTTAAAAAATGCCTTTTAAAGTCACACCCCAGTGACCTACTTCCCTCAGCTCAGTCCTACATCCTGATAGCCCATTCAGCAACAATGAAACCTCATGATTCAGTCACCTTTCAATTGCTGTCACCAGCTGATGATCAAGTCTTCAATACGTGAATCTTTCAGGGGAACACTTCATATCCAAATGTTAATACATACCATTCCACTAAGAACTTGAATAAATACTAATTTCCTCTTATTATAGTATGACAGTAGCTGGTGAGTTCAAATAACTATACAGTAAACATAAATTGGAATCTTATCACATGAACACAAACTGCAACTGGCCATTTTCCAAAAATCAAGACAGAAAAAATAGCATTAGTGAGATCAATGAGTATCATTCCAGTTTAGGCTGCTACACTTTGTGTACTATTGACCTGCATCTGGGGCTAAGAGCCGTACTACTTTAGTCCAGCCTCAGTCCTCCACCTTTATTCTACATAAGCTGTCCTTTTATTCATAGGTTACCCAGGGCTGTTATACAAAGAATTATCGACATCAGCACTTCAGCTTCTAGCACATCATTGATTTCCTCTTGTGCACTGGATAGCCTGTACTGTTTCGAATTAACCAGCATGGACTTAAGCAGATAGCTGATCCCTTCAGCATATCCAGTCCACTCTGGCTTAACTTAGATGCTTTTAGCTTTACAGTGCTAGGAGGGAAAGTGTTCTCCAGTCACAGTAATATCCACCCCAATAAAACATTCAGATAAAATCCCTTCAAACATTTCGATTCTCATCCAAATTTCTACCTTAGTCCCGTGACCCATGTCCTATCCTCCCAATCACAGATGGCCCTGTACGGACTTCAGGGACTGGTTTTGGAGCCACTCTGCTTTGAAGACTTTATCAAGGATTGCCATAAAAGTTTCTATTCTGCCATTTTACCCACTTATGTAAGTAATACCTTGTGTAGAGGGGAGACGCCCGAAGGCTCGCGTCTCCAGCCAGCCTTCATCAACAACATAGCTGGAGAGGCCATTTCCATATGAGATCTAAGTTCAGATGTTTCACCACCTTTGCTCTCTGAATTTCTAACTCTCTCTAGACAGGAGAAAACAGAGCAGAGTTGATTATACAGCTTTATATTAGGAGCCAGCAGGACTTCCCATTGGATAACACAACTTCCCACTTTATTGCACCAATTTTTTTCAACTCTTCAATTCATAAGTGGATTTATTCATCCACTTATTCATAATCACTTAAAAATTTTTATGTCACTAGGACCTGTGAGTCCCCTGATTCTTCTCCTTGTCTCTCCTCAGTTAAATCACTGTAATTTTTCTCATCTGTTAAGACCACCAGGGCAAGCTAAGATCATAAATCTGATAGGGCATCTTACCAATACTCAGTCTGGCAGCGTCATGAAAAGTGGCATTTACTCTAATGTGGTAATCTCAGCATGTTCTAGGGTGTGGGCAAGGAGCATAGTCAGTAGAAACCTCCTGATCATCACAAAGGCCTGCCTACGAGGCACCCAAACCTTTATCTATAGAGGTCAATCAATCGACATTTATCTCAGTTCACTTTGCATTACTATAACTAAATACTTGAAGCTGGGTATATTTTTTTTAAAGAAATGAGCCTTCTGGTGTCAGAAAAGTATTAACATGGGACCTGGTAGTGAGAGTCCCCTTGGCTGTTTCACAGCAAAGCAGGAAGTAGGAAAGCAAACAGCCACACACAGAAAAGACACATGTGGGAAGATGTAAGAAAGAGCGAGCAGAGAAAGCTAAACTCACTTTCAAACAGCCCATTCTTTGTGTGCGTGTGTGTTTTATTTTTTATTAATTTTTTGTGATTTTCATACAATATAATTTGATGAGATTCAGATCCCCCTGTTTTTCTGCATCCTCCTTATTGTCCTCACCCAATTTAATGTACTCCATTATATATAAAATAAGAACATCTCATTAGAAGGCTTCCCAGAACTCAGTGAGAGCTGTGATACTCACAATTACAGTTCATTGCAGGCAAAAGACACAGACTAAAGTCAGACACGGGAAAAGTTAATAGAGCAGAGCCCAGGAAAATAACCAAACATGGAGCCCTGTCTCAATCCATGGAGTGAAAACAGTATCATTTTTCTTGCACAGAAAATTCACAGAGTGTTGCCAACCAGGGAAGCTCTCCTAATCTTTGATGTCTAGAGTGGCACCCCACATGTAAGCATACTTGACTGTTATGGTTTGGGTCTGGATTGTCTCAACCCAGCAAAAAAATTCATATGTTGGAGAGTTGATAGTACTGTTGAGTTATAATTGGATCAGGAAAGGAATAACCTCATCGAAAATGGATTGATCCATTGATGAGTTCACAGGTGAATGTAATGTGCTATTAAGAAGTGGTGCCTAGTTAGAGAAAGTAGTTCACAGGCTGGAGAGATGACTCAGTGCTTAAGAGCACTAACTGCTCTTGCAGAGGACTCAGGTTCAATTCCCAGCACCCACACGGGGGCTAAGAACCGTCTTAGGCCAGGCGTGGTGGCACATGCCTCCCAGCACTTGGAGGCAGAGGCAGGCGGATCTCTGTGAGTTCAAGGCCAGCCTGGTCTACCTAGCGAGCTCCAGGCCAGCTGGGACTACAGGGAGACTCTGTCTCAAAATTAATTAATTAATTAATTAATTAACTAATTAACTAACTAAAATATATTAACTAACTAAAAAATAGAAATGATCCGTCACCAAAAAAAAAAGACGGAGAAAGTTGGTCACTAGGAAAGAACCCACTATGAAGGAAATATCCTCTTCTTGAACATCTGTGCTCTCTCTCTCTCTCTCTCTCTCTCTCTCTCTCTCTCTCTCTCTCTCTTTCTCTCTCTCTCTCCCTGATGCACCCATGAAACCTCTTAAACTGAGCCAAAACAAATATTTCCACCTTTAAGTTTGTTTCCTGAAGTATTTTTTCACAGCCACAAAAAGCTGATTAGTGCACTTCCTATGTGGCTGATCTAAGTTTCCAATCCATCCAGAGACTGTGCTGATTCCGTGTGATCCAAAGTCACCTAAATCACAACGTTATCATCTGGATGGCCCAAATTACTCCTACCAGACAGGACATTCCCAGACCTAGAGATTGCCTCTGAGAAGAGAGGGGATGGCTGGACTTCCACCATTACAGCAAGTCTCAAGTCTTTTGGAAACCACCAGAAAAAATGTAAAACACAATTAAATATCATTTCCCTTCCTTTCCACACAAGCATAAGATTGGCAGTAGGACTCTGCCTCTGAATATGAATATTCCGCCCATCCAAGCACTTGACTATGAGAAATTGGGAAGAACTTTCTGAGTTGAAATTAATCACTTAAGAGTCATCTGTCTACTCTAGAAAAGTCTTGCATTTCTGTGAGAGAAGAGCATCCTTTCACTCAAGAGAAAGCAATGAACGTTCTGTTGACGTTATTATAAGCAAGCTTTCTCTTATTACCAAAAATCAAGAACAGGGTAGACATTTTCTGAAGATAAAGTCCATGTGAGCTCCTCGAAATGTGAACTAAAGTACTCTAAGGAGGCTGTGTTTTTAATGAAGAGCTTGCAAACTGCATGACCATGGCTGGATAGAACATGGCTGGATAACCAGAAGCTGAAATGTGGTAGATCAAGGCCAACGTTATCTTAAGCTGTTTAGCTGCTTTCCAAAGCCATTTACTACCAACCTGAGTGTCCCACCCAACATCCTCCTGGTTACCAGGAGTAAGATGAAGAACATGAGTTTTTTGTTTTAAATAAGTAAGTATGCACACCTAGACTTAGAAAAGATAGCAGGGGGATCTCCCAAGACCACCTGAAGCACAGGTAGGACCTGGGTGCTTCAGCTAGGAGGATTGTTTGATTGCATTTCGTTGTCTTTGGCCTGATTGGCTTGTGTGGCTGTGGGGTAGAGTTGTCCTCCCAGCTGGTAAAAAAGATGGGTTTATGTGAGTCTTGAGATCAGGGATCTCCCAAGACCACCTGAAGCACAGGTACTAGGGCCTGGCAAGGAGAAAACAAATCAAACAATCAAATAAACAACAAAGACATCTGAAGAAGGCAAGCAAAGCAAGCCTTCAAAACAGTGAAGAGGCATTTGGGATTCACATTGGAATACAGGCAAAGAGAAACCTATATGCCAGGGACATGAAGAGACAACATGGGAAAGGTGCAGGATAATCCCACACCAAGCTCTACCAACCTGTGGAAGATTCCTACGTGAGATCCCCCTGGGGATGGCCCAGGACACAGATATTAGAAGTACAATTGGGAACATACTTAAAGAAGTACAAGATCATAAAGAGTAAATCAAAGAATTAAGAAAAGAGAATGAAAATCTCAAGAAGGACCTAGAGAGAGAGAATGACAAACTCCGGAAGGAAGTGGAAACACTGAAAAGATCCCATGCTGAAAAAGATAAGGAAACCAATCAGTGAAGCAAAGAGCTACAGGAAGAGTTTGAGAAGCCCCAAAAGGAAGTGGAAATACTAAAGAAAGTGGAGGAGGAAATGAAAAAGGAAATCAAACACTCATCCAATCAAGAGGAAAGGAATGGAAAAAGCTCAGAAGCAGAATGGAGGAAGCAGAACAAAGAATATCAGACCTGGAAGACAACACAGAACAACTAAAAACCTCAAGGAAAGATTATGAAAAAATTTTAAATACACAAAAGTAGAACAACCAGGAACTATGGGACACTATGAAAAGATCAAACCGCCGGGTGTGGTGGCACACATCTTTAATCCTAGCACTTGGGAGGCAGAGGCAGGCGGATCTTGGTGAGTTCAAGGCCAGCCTGGTCTACATAGCAAGTTCCAGGACAGCTGGGGCTACAGGGAGACCCTGTCTCAAAAAAGAGAAAAAAAAAAGAAAGAAAGAAAAGATCAAACCTCCACATCATAAGAATAGAGGAAGGAGAAGAATCCCAAGAGAATGGTATTGATCAGATCTTCCACAGAATAATAGATGAAAATTTCCCCAAACTAAAAAAAGACAAACCAATACAAATACAAGAAGCACATAGAACTCCAAACAGACAAGATCAGAAAAGAAACTCTCTACACCATATCATAGCTAAAATGCTAGACGCCCAAAACAAAGACAAAATTATTTTTTATTAAAACCTTTTTTTATTGAGCACATTTCCTACAACATTTCATAATCAAATTTAGACTCATTCCCCCATCCATGCCCACCCCTCATGCCCCCCCATCAGAGCTCATGGATTCTCTCATACACAAGTCCTGTCTTGCATCTTTTTCTCAGTCTTTTATAACCTTTTTGGTGCACAGGTTTACTGTTTTGAGCAGTTCCTTGAATAGGTTTTTCTCTCTTTTTTTTGCTCCCATTTGATTTTATATTATTCCAAAATATGCATACATATACTCCACACATAAATTAAAGTTACAAAATCTGAAAATAAACTATAGGTTAATTCCAAAGCACATTTAGAGATTTACATTTTAACAGTAGAGTTGCATGCATGTAAAAAGAAGTATAACTTTACATTCTCTCTTTTTTCTAGAATATGAATATTAGTATTCCTATATGATAGAACACACCATAGGATTAAATAAGGATAAACTATGAATGGTTGTAACATGTATCAATAAAAAGAGAAAATATTATTTTACAAAATATTTTTAACTATTAAATATAATCCTTTTTTTTTTTCTTTTACCAAAAGATGTCATGTTTTCCCCAAGGAAGTGCTTGAAGTTTCCTCCTTGGAAAACCCAAACAACCATCAATCATGCCCCTGTGCTCCACAGGTTCCTCCCCCACATGGTCACCCAAATGAGGTCCAGCAAGCATGTGTCCTGTCTTGATCTTCCTGCACTGACCTCCATGACACAGCATGGGTAGTCAAACACTGGCAGTCTACTCTCTGAAGAGGCTGAAATCCCAGTAGCCACTCAGTCCACACACTGAGCATCTCCGTAGACCCCATCTGGCATTGAAGGTTTGAAGGATTCTCAAGTTTTATACCTGAAATATAATTTCTCAGACCTTATTGATTATTTATTTCTGGTCATACTTTCCTTTTTGGATGCTTAAGGCCACACAGTCAGCCCAGATTAACCAAGGTTTCTGTTTTCTCAAGGTCAGTTGAGGATCTGGTCCTCAAGGGTCACTCGGGGATTTTTTGGGGGGGTAGCCCCTGGCTCCTTTTGGTTTTTCAACCACCGGTTCCATCCACTCGAGGACACAGTTAGGTCTTGCTAGACCAGCCTTCTCTCTTTGAAGCATGAGCAGACTTTTGTCTTTATAGACTGGACACTGGCTGGAGTCCCATCAACGGATCTCCAAGACCTCCCCACACAGGGAAGACTGGTGACTCACATTTGCAGGATATTTCAGGAGATGCCCCCATGCATAGTCCCCTGAGACTTAATTGACCTCTGAGGGCAAGAACAAAGTTATCCCTTAGGACCCTCGGCCAAATTGGTATGGACATTAAGTATGGTCATTAAGCACCCAGAAATGCTAAGTTATGCCAGCCTGATACATCACACCTATACTAAAATTGTATCTTCTGGAAAACAAACTGTTATTTCCATATCATATTTCTTGATTCACCTTTTTTCATTTTAACTTCATGTTACACTGTAATATGTATACATGTCCACCATCATATACCAAAAATCCATAGTGTGAAAATAAATGGTAGGTTAGTTTTAGGACCTGTCTAGGGATTCATAATACAAGAGCATGCATGTGTTCAGATTGTGGGGAATATAGCATTAATGCTGCTCAATTTGCCTTAGAAATAGGTATTTGGTGCTAACATACAGAGATGAGGGATACCATTCATCTAACAACGACAAAATTCTTAAAGCCACAAGAGAAAAACAAAAAGTGACCTATAAGGGGAAACCTATCAGAATTACAACTGACTTCTCAGTGCAAACTATGAAAGCAAGAAGAGCATGGAGCAAAGCATTCCTACTGTTAAAGGACTGTAGATGTCAACCCAGGTTACAATACCCAGCAAAAATTTCAATTATACTTGAAGGAGAGAGAAAAATCTTCCATGACATAAACAAGATGAAAGAATACATGTCCAGAAAACCAACTCTTCAGAAAATACTTGAAGGAATTCAAAGGACAGAAGAGATGAGCAACTATCTCCAGGCACCTAGGAAGAGAAATTAATAAAAACATAACTACAGAAGTAGAAACCAAGACTAAAAATGCAAATGGACAGTAAGGGTAAAGGAACCATCACACATCTTTCAATTATAAACTTAAATATTAATGGACTAAACTCCTCAATCAAAAGACATAGACTGGGAGAATGGATTAGGAAACAGAACCCATTGATATGTTGTCTACAAGAAACACATCTTACCTTCAAGGACAGGCACCACCTTAAAGTGAAAGGATGGAAAAAATCATTCCAAGTAAATGGTACCAAAAAGAAAGCAGGTGGTGCTATTTTAATAGCAGACAAAATAGCCTTCAAAGTAAAAGAATTCAAAAGAGAAAAAGAAGGCCATTACATTTTTATCAAAGGAACAATTCACCAAGAAGATTTCACAATTATGAATATATATGCACCAAACTCTAGTGCACCAAACTTTATAAAGACAATTCTCCAGGACCACAAGGCACAGATTAACCCCAGTACACTCACAGTAGGGGAATTCGATACCCCACTGAGACCTTTGGACAGGACAAAGAATAAACAGAGAGACAGCTGAACTGAATGATATGATACACTAAATGGACCTCACAGATATCTACCAAATATTCCACCCTAATGCCAGAGAATACGCTTTCTACTCAGCACCCCATGGAACATTCTCCAAAATCAACCACATACTGGGACACAGAAGAAACCTCCACAAATACAAAAAGATTTAAATAATTTCATGCATTCTATCAGACCACAGTGCAATAAAGTTCAATATCGGGGCTGGAGAGATGGCCTAGCAGTTAAGAGCGCTGACCGCTCTTACAGAGGACCCGGGTTCGATCCCCAGCACCCACATGGTGGCCGAGAACCGTCTGAAACTCCAATTCCAGGAGAACTCCAGTTCCAGGGGAATCCAACACCCTCTTCTGACCTCCGCGGCATTGCACAACACGGATGCACAGACCTGCATGCAGACAGTACATTCATACACATACCGAAATAAATAAAAATTAAAAAAAAAAAGTTCAATATCAACACCAGGATAAACCCTACTGCCTACTACTGGAGACTAAACAACACACTCTTGAATAATGAATGGATCAAGGAAGAGATAAAGAAAGAAATAAAAGCATTCCCAGAACTGAATGACAATGACAATACAACACAAGAAAACCTATGGGATACCTTAAAAGCAGTCCTAAGAGGGAAGTTTATAGCCCTGGGTGCCTATATTAGAAAAACAGAAAGAGCACAAGTGAGTGATCTAACACTGCAGCTAAAAGCACTTGAGAGTCAACAACAGATGAACCCTAAACGCAACAGACAGGAAGAAATAACAAAAATCAGAGCAGAAATCAATGAAATAGAAACAAAGAAAACAATACAAAAAATCAATGAAGCCAAAAGTTGGTTCTTTGAAAGAATAAACAAGATAGACAGACCTCTAGCCCAGTTAACAAAAAGAAAGAAGGAACAACTCCAAATCAATACAATCTGTGATGAAAAGGGAAATATCACAACGGACAAGGAAAAGATCAAGAAAATTATATGGGAATATTACAAGAACCTATATTCTACCAAGTTTGAAAATCTAGAAGAAATGGATGAATATCTGAAATCTTGGGAATCACCAAAGCTTGGCCAAGAGGAGACCAGCAGCTTAAACAGACCCATAACATATGAAGAAATAGAGGATGTAGTAAGAAGCCTCCCAACTAAAAAAAGCCCAGGCCCAGACGGTTTCACAGCAGAATTCTATAAAACATTTCAAAAAGACCTACAACCATTATTTCTGAAACTGTTTAGAAGTATACAATCAGAGGGAACTCTCCCAAATTCCTTCTATGAAGCCAACATCACTCTATTACCAAAACCAGGCAAAGATACAACCAAAAAGGAGAATTATAGACCCATCTCCCTCATGAACACAGATGCCAAAATTCTAAACAGAATACTGGCAAATCGCATACAGACCCACATCAAGAAGATCATCCATCATGACCAAGTTGGATTCATACCAGAGATGCAGGGATGGTTCAACATACGAAAATCAATAAACATCATCAAACACATAAACGGAATCAAAGACAAAAACCACACCATCATCGCAATTGATGCTGAAAAAGCCTTTGACAAAATCCAGCATCCCTTCATGCTTAAAGTCCTAGAAGGAATTGGATTGGAGGGATCATTCCTCAATGTAATCAAAGCCATATACAGGAAACCCACAGCCAATATCATCCTAAATGGGGAAATGACAAAACATCTGCATAGAAAAGGACTTGTGTTCAGAATGTGTGAACAAATCCAAATCCCAACAATGGATAAAAAAACAAATACCTAATGGAGAAATGATTTACAGACACAGTTATAGAAAAAATATGTTGTGGTAATAAGTAAATGCATAGAAAGTCACTTTATTCATTCAGAAAAACTATTAAAATAAAACTGTTATTAAGTACCATAGGAAGAAATAATAAGGTGTAAAGGACTGAGGAAGACACTCAGTCGATGGCTATCAGCCTCTGACCTCCACATAAGGCTGTACATATGCACACACATGTGCATCAGAAGCTCATAGAAAACACCTACACACATGTATACCACATCACATACAAATGCACAAAGCACTGTAACTGAAATGAAGTATTCAAAAGACCAAATAGAAAAGGGAAGTTTAATCACTGTTCATTCAAAATAATGCAGAACATGAGGTAATACCAATATTTGGATTTTTTTCCCACTTTAAATACTTGATTTTCTTGAAGAAAATATCAGGTTTATGATAAGGGATAAAAGAAAGACTTTGTACCCAGGTGTGGTGACCATACCTTTAATCCCAGTACTTGGGAGGCAGAGGCAGGTGGAATCACTATGAGTTTCAGGCCATCCAGAGCTACATAGTGAGATACTGTCTTCAAAACATACAAGTAAAGACTGTCTGTCATGTGCAAAGCTGACTCGGAAACATCTGGAGAAATCTAAAATTCTGACCCTGTCCTCAATGTTATGGGTGGGAAGAAGAGGAGTGAGACTTGGAGTTTGGCTGGAGAGACTACTGTGTAAAACTTAACAGGTTTGTGCACGGTTTCCCTGCAGAAGTGATTATTTCCTAAAAAGACTCCCAAAGGCTTTTCTGAGTCTTTAGAGAAGAAGAGGAACAATCCAGGTGAGAAAGGGATGCAAGTATGAAATGCAGGCAGATCTTAGGTTTACAGTAATAAGAGCTTAGAAGAGGCAGATCCCTGGAAACAGAGGAGGGCAGATCTTCTGTGAACCAGTATGGCTACCAAGGAACAATGTCTCAAAAACAAACAAAACAAAAAACAAAACATGCAGAATGTTAAAAGGGGAGGAAAACAACAGGATATTCAAAAATAAGAGTCCCTGAAACTAACCAGATTCACTAGACCCTCCCTCCCCATGCATCCATAGTCCCCAAGGACTGCTGACTACAAGACGTCTCAGACCAGCAAGCCACCTGAAGGAGCACAGACCAGTGAGCTGGCTGGAGAGGCTCAAACCCCAACCGAGCTGCCTGTGAAAAGACACTCTAGAACTCTGGAGCTCCCTTTTAGGTGTGCTCCAGGGCTTCCTTCACAGTGCTCCAGATTTCCTGCTTTTATGAGCTGGCGCCCATGCTGGGGTTGCCTTTGGCAATCAGCCCTTGTCTTTTAGCATTTCTTTTATTTTTTATTTTTTTTTTTGTCTTTTTTAGACAGGGTCTCCCTGTAGCCCCAGCTGTCCTGGAACTCGCTTTGTAGACCTGGCTGGCCTGAACTCACAAAGATCGCCTGCTCTTCCTCCTCCCGAGTGCTAGGATTAAAGGCGAGCACCACCACACCCGGCGAGTCTTTCTGCTCCTGTAAGTAACCACCCCACTCATCACTCCTGTAAGTAACCCAGAAAACCATTAGTTCACTAAGTTGGACTTTGGTGGTTATCTTTAATTTGTCATCAGTTCTTCAACTGGGCGTGTGAAATTAGAACTGTGTGTTCCTGATCTCCAGGCAATAGTGTCACACAATACCAATGAAGAGCCATTGCTGCATCTTAGCAATGTGATCGACTCCAGTGACTTTCTTCTTTGGAAAGATCACCACAGTTTGGTTCAGAAAATAAAAGCAAAATTAGCACGCATGTGCGACATGCCTTTAATCCCAGCACTCAGGCAGATCTCTCTAAGTCAAGTCTAGCCTGGTCTACTAGCGTAAGTTCCAGGCCAGCTAGGGACTAAGGGAGACTCTGTCTCAAAAAAAAACAAATAACAGAATAGAAGGTTAGTTTCTCTGCAGGACAAGACACAAAACACAGCAAAAGCAGAATAGGAAAATCTCAACTAAGGAGACACGGATATTGGTCTTGGCAGGAAGACTGACATGGAATATTGGAATTAAAACAGAACTCGGCTAACTCTAAGGTTTCTGACTTAGAAAATGAAATGCAGTGTAGGCCCACCTGTCAGCACAGTAAGTACAAGAAGCAGACCAAGAGCAGGAGTCCTGGAAGCTAAGGGCACAGTCACAGAGATTCGGAGAGTGAACTGTACAGTATCATGATAAAAATCACAGATAAGAAATATCATGAAACATACAAATGGACTAAAAAAAAAAAAAAAAAAAAACCCAGAAACCAACAATGCATGTACCTAACAAGTTTGTACCTGCTAAACTTCTACTGGCATCATGTCACCAAGTAAAAAGAAAAGTTTAAAGGTCTTAATAGAATAATCTATCAGTATATTACCACTCATAATACTTTAGGATAAGATTAAGTGCTTACTATTCAATGCTGTCATTTTTCATATAATAAGTAATATTATTAAATAAATGTATAACTCTCATTTGGATAATTCTATCAACCTGACCTTTCAAAAATACAGTTCTGTTTTGGGTTAAGCCAGGTATTTAAGGGAAGTGTATGATACTTGACTTAATAGTTTTTAAATTTTATAAAAAAGAAAAAAATTAATTACAAGAAAGGTTATCTAATCTTTAGCTATCTGATGCTATTCAAATTGGATTGGCCAGAACAATCGCATATGCTTTCAGGGGCATCTATGCTCCTCACTGGCCACAGAGGAGATATCCTTTGTGGATATAGAGAAAACACACACACACAAACAAACACATACACACATTCAACTAAATCAGTGACAGATCTATTGGACTAGTCAAGGAGTTCATGCCAATTAGAAGAGGAGACAGATTCTAAGAAGTAGACTAAACCTTTCAGATGATAACCTTTCAGCAAGAAGTCCTCAATTGATTACTTTAAAATGAACCAGAAGAGTCCCTTGGAGCTTGTGTTAAGTTTAAAGATAAGCCAATAACGATGGCTTTAAACTGGTCCCAAAGCTAAGGGGTGAACTGATGACAGTAAATACAATAAACTGTTCATTCCTGGTCCCAAGAGAACAAAGCCTAACAGGCAAGCTTGAGGTTAGCTCTCTCCTGTCTCACACATCACAAGTTTTGAGCCAGACAGAACAACCCTTGACTACAAATGAAATCAGCAGTAATATTATGTGGTCAATTATGTCTTTTGTTGGACATAGAAGGTGGAATGCAGTTTGCATGCCTCAGGCCCACATCATCCTGGATAGAACAGTGAATGCCCACTTCAATAAAAGTGACCGTGAGCCCAGCTCAGGGCAGCTGGTTCTTCATTCTTGTCCCAGTCTGCCTCCTTATCCCAGGACTAAGGTAACTTCCTATTTCTCTGGTAATAGATCATGGAAAAATATCATTTGCTACCCAAAAGGACACTGATAGTTGGCGCTGGGTCATCACACCCACACTTTGCTGTTGGGTCATGAACCAGGGCTTCCATGTAACAGTGTGCCTGCACTCCCTGCAGGGAGTGCTTGAGACAATCATTTCAAGTCCTTCTTCAAGGAGGAAAGACTGACAATGGCCTCCACAGAAGCAACTGCCACTGTGCCCATGTGACAATGGATTTCTGTGCGCTCTTGTCCGTTTACCTTCTAATCCCTGAGGATTCTGAAGAGGAAAGTTCTACTGGCCACTGATCCAGGGCACTCAAATGGCAGAATTATGAAATCACTTTGCACAACTTGAGCGCCAAAGACCATATGGGCATCAGATTAACTGCAGGACTAAAATTTGATTGGGAATTTCCCTATATTTTCATGAAGTGTTTCAATAAAAGTTGCAATTAAATAAACATAATAAAGATAAACATACTATGTGCTGTTCAAAAAGATCTGAGACATATCATGGAAGAAACTTTTTTTTTTTTTTTGAGACAGGATCTCCCTATAGCCTCAGCTGGCCTGGAGCTCACTCTGTAGACCAGGCTGGCCTTGAACTCACAGAGATCCACCTGCCTCTGCCTCCCTGAACTCACAGAGATCTGCCTGCCTCTACTTCCAGAGTGCTAGGATTAAAGGTGTGCGCCACCACACCCAGCTTAAAGAAGGTTCTTAGCCACCATGTGGGTGCTAGGAATCGAACCTGGGTCCTCTGCAAGAGCAGTTGGTGCTCTTAACTGATGAGCCATCTCTCCAGCCCCGGAAGAAAACATTTTTTTAAAAGGCAATATAGTATGTAAACATACCAAGTTATATTATGATATAGGAGACAGAGATGAAGATACAATTATGAAATAATAAGAAATATGTGCTTTTGGGGTATACAGTTCCCTCTGTCTGACCAGAGCTCCTAAAAACCTTGTAATTGTGTGAATACAGTACTCATGTAAGAAATATGGAAAAACATTGAGAGAGGTATTAGACTTTAACAAAATTTGGGGGGCTGGAGAGATAGCCTAGTGGATAAGAGCACCAACTGCTCTTGCAGAGGACCCGGGTTCGATCCCCAGCACCCACATGGTGGCTAAGAACCGTCTGTAACGCCAATTCCAGGAGAACTCCAGTTCCAGGGGAATCCGAGACCCTCTTCTGACCTCCGCGGCATTGCACGACACGGGTGCACAGACCTACATGCAGACAGTACATTCATACACATACAAAAATAAATAAAATTAAAACAAAACAAAACAAAACAAAACAAAATTTGGTCTTGTGGGGATATTGTTGATGAAATGAATAAAAACACAGTGTATGTTGAGGCAAGAGCTGAAAACATCTGCATAGAAAAGGACTTGTGTTCAGAATGTGTGAACAAATCCAAATCCCAACAATGGTAAAAAAACAAATACCTAATGGAGAAATGATTTACAGACACAGTTATAGAAAAAATATGTTGTGGTAATAAGTAAATGCATAGAAAGTCACTTTATTCATTCAGAAAACTATAAAATAAAACTGTTATTAAGTACCATAGGAAGAAATAATAAGGTGTAAAGGACTGAGGAAGACACTCAGTCGATGGCTATCAGCCTCTGACCTCCACATAAGGCTGTACATATGCACACACATGTGCATGCAGAAGCTCATAGAAACACCTACACACATGTATACCACATCACATACAAATGCACAAAGCACTGTAACTGAAATGAAGTATTCAAAAGACCAAATAGAAAAGGGAAGTTTTAACACTGTTCATTCAAAAAATGCAAGACATGAGGTAAATACCAAATATTTGGGATTTTTTCCCACTTTAAATTACTTGATTTTTCTGAAGAAAATATCAGGTTTATGATAAGGGATAAAAGAAATGACTATGTACCCAGGTGTGGTGACCCATACCTTTAATCCCAGTACTTGGGAGGCAGAGGCAGGTGGATCACTATGAGTTTCAGGCCATCCAGAGCTACATAGTGAGATACTGTCTCAAAACATACAAGTAAAAGACTGTCTGTCATGTGCAAAGCTGACTCTGGAAACATCTGGAGAAATCTAAAATTCTGACCCTGTCCTCAATGTTAGGGGTGGGAAGAAGAGGAGTGAGACTTGGAGTTTGGCTGGAGAGACTACTGTGTAAAACTTAACAGGTTTGTGCACGGTTTCCCTGCAGAAGTGATTATTTCCTAAAAAGACTCCCAAAGGCTTTTCTGAGTCTTTAGAGAAGAAGAGGAACAATCCAGGTGAGAAAGGGATGCAAGTATGAAATGCAGGCAGATCTTAGGTTTACAGTAATAAGAGCTTAGAAGAGGCAGATCCCTGGAAACAGAGGAGGGCAGATCTCTGTGAACCAGATGGGGCTACCAGGAGACAATGTCTCAAAAACAAAACAAAACAAAAAACAAAACATGCAGAATGTTAAAAGGGGAGGAAAACAACAGGATATTCAAAAATAAGAGTCCCTGAAACTAACCAGATTCACTAGACCCTCCCTCCCCATGCATCCATAGTCCCCAAGGACTGCTACAAGACGTCTCAGACCAGCAAGCCACCTGAAGGAGCAGAGACCAGTTGAGCTGCCTGGAGAGGCTCAAACCAACCGAGCTGCCTGTGAAAGACACTCTAGAACCTCTGGAGCTCCCTTTAGGTGTGCTCCAGGCTTCCTTCACAGTGCTCCAGATTTCCTGCTTTTATGAGCTGGCGCCCATGCTGGGGTGCCTTTGGCAATCAGCCCTTGTCTTTGAGTCATTTCTTTTTTATTTTTATTTTTTTTTGTCTTTTTGAGACAGGGTCTCCCTGTAGCCCCAGCTGTCCTGGAACTCGCTTTGTAGACCTGGCTGGCCTTGAACTCACAAAGATCCGCCTGCCTCTGCCTCCCGAGTGCTAGGATTAAAGGCGAGCACCACCACACCCGGCGAGTCATTTCTGCTCCTGTAAGTAACCCCCCACTCACACTCTGTAAGTAACCCCAGGAAAACTCATTAGTTTACTAAGTTGGACTTTGGTGGTATCTTTAATTTGTCATCAGTTCTTCAACTGGGGTGAATAGAAGTGTGTTCCTGTCTCCCCAGGAATAGTGTCACACAATACCAATGAAGAGCCATTGCTGCATCTTAGCAATGTGATCGACTCCAGTGACTTTCTTCTTTGGAAAGATCACCACAGTTTGGTTCAGAAATAAAAGCAAAATTAGCCACGCATGTGCCGCATGCCTTTAATCCCAGCACTCAGGGCAGATCTCTAAGTTCAAGTCTAGCCTGGTCTACAGAGCTAGTTCCAGGCCAGCTAGGACTAAAGGGAGACTCTGTCTCAAAAAAAAAAAAAAGCAGAATAGAAGGTAGTTTCTCTGCAGACAAGACACAAAACACAGCAAAAGCAGAATGAGGAAAATCTCAACTAAGAGACCACGGATATGGTCTTGGCAGGAAGACTGACAGTGGAATATGGAATAAAACAGAACTCGGCTAACTCTAAGGTTTCTGACTTAGAAAATGAAATGCAGTGTAGGCCCACCTGTCAGCACAGTAAGTACAAGAAGCAGACCAAGAGCAGGAGTCCTGGAAGCTAAGGGCACAGTCACAGAGATTCGGAGAGTGAACTGTACAGTATCATGATAAAAATCACAGATAAGAAATATCATGAAACATACAAATGGACTAAAAGACAAAAACCACATGATCATCTCAATTGACATGGAAAAAGCCTTTGACAAAATCCAGCATCCCTTCATGCTTAAACTCCTGGAAGGAATTGGATTGGAGAAATCATTCCTCAATGTAAGCAAAGCCATATACAGGAAACCCACAGCCAATATCATCCTAAATGGGGAAATGACAGAACTATCCCCTTTAAAGGTAGGAACTCAGCAAGACTGCCCCCCCCATCACCACTCCTCTTCAATATAGTGCTTGAAACTTGCTAGGGCAAAAAGGCAAGAAAGGAAATTAAAGGAGTTCTAATTGGAAAAGAGGTAGTCAAGCTATCCCTTTTTGCTGATGATATGATTGTTTACTTAAGGGATGCTAAAAACTCCACCAGAAAACTCCTAGAAACAATTAACAGCTTCAGTAAAGTGGCAGGATACAAAATTAACCTAGAAAAATCAGTACCCTTTCTTTACACCAACAACAAGCAACTGAAGAAGGAATTCAAGGAGACCTTCCCACTCACAATAGCCTCAAAAACAATAAAATACCTAGGAACAAACCTAACCAAAGACACCAAGGATCTCTACAACAAAAATTTTAAACCCCTGAAGAAGGGAATTGAGGAAGACATCAGAAGATGGACAAACCTCCCATGCTCATGGATTGGGAAAATAAATATAGTAAAAATGTCCATCCTACCCAAACTAGTGTACAGATTTAATGCAATCCCAATCAAAATCCCCAGAGTTTTCTTCACAGGCTTGTGGGAAAAAAGTCCTTAATTTCATTTTGGAAAAAATATTAAAAGACCCCAAATAGTCCAACAAAACCTGAGTGAAAAGAGTACACAGGGGGATTATCTCTATACCAGACTCAAACTATACTCAGGGCTATAGTCATAAAAACAAGCTGGTACTGGCACAAAACAGACCTGTTGACCAATGGAAACAAAACTAAAGATCCAAACTTGAAGTACATACAATTCACCCATCTCTCTATTTTGCAAGGGGGCCAAGAAAACACAATGGAGGAAAGAGACAGAACTATGCTTCAGCAAGTGGTGTTGGCAAAACTTGGATCACCACTTGTGAATGAAGATAGAATGAAATTAAACCCCTACCTCTCGCCCTGTACAAAAGTCAACTCCAGCTGGATTAAAAACCTAACATGGAAACCCCAAACTCTGAACGGCAATAGAAGAAAAAGTTGGCAGCAGCCCTACACAGCACAGGTGTAGGAAAAGATCTAATCCAGAACATACAGCTGTCTGCCAAGAATTAAGTTGACAATGACAAATGGACCTCATTTTAAACTCAAAAGCTTCTGTTACATCAAAGAAACAATCAAGAAGTGGAAGTGAAGAGAAATCCACAGATTGGGAGGAACCTTCACTGCAGATACATCTGACAAAAGCATTGATGTTCTACAGGTAGTATACTAAACTACTCAAAAAACAACGAAGAAAGGAAAACATATGAATCACTCAAAAGTAGAGCAAAGAGGCTGAACAGAGGACTTCACAAGTGAGGAATTAGAGTGGCTGAGAAACATCTTGACTTTGTTACATCATTAATCATAAGAAAATCGCAAATCAAAACCAATTCTTTATGATATCTCACTTTGATTAAGACTGGCTAGGATCAAGGAAAAAAATGAGTACCAAGCTGGGAGTTTGGGGAAGGACACTCATCCAATTGCTGGATGAAAGCAGTGTGGAGAATACCTTTGGAAGACTCAAATGAGTCTTACCAACTGACCCCAGTCTATACCACCCTAGGTAAATATCCCACAGATTCTCTATTGCCCAGAGATACATTGCACAGTATGTTTATGCAGGTCTCTTTCACAATAGCAAGAAGTCTGGAACCAACCCAAATGCCTCTCAAACTAACAAGGGATAGAGAAAATATGGTACATCTACGCAATGTGAGTTCTATGGCGCTAGTAAAAAATAGAAACATCATGAGCTTTGACAGGTGTAAGGATGGAACTAGAATATCATTGTGAAGTGAAAGTACCAGTCACATACAGGTTCCCAGAAAAAACAACGACGAATGGTTATTCCTCATTCGTGGATGCTAGCGCCAACAAACTCAGTTGTAAATATTTCTTCGTTCAGGAGTGATGCATATTGGAAAGAAACAAACACACACCAACAACAGAAAAGACTGTCACAAAGAAAGTGACTGAATTGGGTGATTGGTGGGTGGTGGGGGTATTGGGAGGGGACACGGCTTCAGATTCGATTTGTAAATAATCTTGTTTTATCTATATATATATATATATATATATAATATATATATATATATAAAATTTTTAAAAAGTTTGGTAAAAAAAAAATCACAGATAAGATTCAATGTCTTTCAGTAGGCACCTGAGTCCTGGTTTGGGGCCTTGATGATTCAATGTGAAAAGGGATCTCAATGGAAAAGGGGGAGGAAATTCCTAGGGGACAGGGGCTTCTGAGAAGAGAGGGAATGATCAGACATGAAGAGCAGAGACGAGCGACTGAAATTCCCTCCACCAAGGTAAGAAAATGTGCTTCCAGAACCATGTGAGCCTGAGATAGGCATCTTGTTCCTGAACAGAGGATGTTACAGAGCAATATATATGCAAAGACTTTCCTAAAAGCATATGTAATTATAAGAAAAAGCTGTGTTCATTCATTCAAGTGGCTCATAAAGGGAGAATATGTAAAAGTGTAGACAGAAAATAGATCAAATTTACTTGAGGCTGGGGAAAGAATTGGGAATTAACATTAAAGGCAGTTATTAATAAGGGTTCTTACCAAAGCACTGGAAATGTTCTACTACTATGTTCATCTGCTTTCGGTGGCCCATAAACAATACTTTTCTAGGCACCAAGGTGGAAGGAGTAGGCTTCTAGGAAGGAAAAGTGCATTATTCCATTAAGGGGAATAACTATTGTGACCCATATTTCCCAGGGGATGGGCCGGGGTTGGGGCGGATCTCTGGCCAGGTGATTGACAGGCCCAGTTGTATTTCTGGTCTCCTTCCAAGGCTAGAGATAGAACCTATATTCTATTCTTTTGACTAGGAGGATGTACCTTTGCCTTAATAGGCTTCCACAAAACCCAAATACCTTCAGCATGTTCATATGGTCATTTAAATTTTAAGGAGTGGCAAAGCTGATGTTTACCTTTCTAGTGTTGCCTGGGAAATGGGAGGTGGGATCCCAAGCTTCAGTGGCCTCTGAGGCAATTGCAACATCCTCTAGCATGATTAAACTCCCCAGAGTGTAATGGAAACTCACATTCAGCAAGGAACCAAGCACTTACTTGGAGTTGGAAAACTCATTGCTTCACACCAGTGGACACAGACAAGCTAGCTCTCGGACCTTCTGGGCCCCAACCCATAGTTACTTACAGTTTTTATAGGGTCCCCTGTATCATGTCTCAACTGCCACACCATTGGTATATTTATTTTTTTATTGAGGTTTTGTGTATTTCATACAAGAGTTTTTAATCAAATTTAGGCTCATCCCCCTTTCTTGCTCTTCGCCCCCCCCCCCAGCTCATGCTTTCTGCTATACATGTCTTTCATCTTTTTCTCGGTCTTTTTTTTTAATTTTTAGATGCAGAACTTTACTGTTTCAGTCAGTTCCTTGGCCCAGGCTTCTTGTTGTTGTTGTTCCTTCCAATATGTATCACTCCAAAATATGCCTACACACATGGCACACATATACCAAAGTAATGACATCTGAAATAAAACTAAAACTATAGATCAATTCCAAAACATGTTCAGGTATTCACATTTTGACAGTAGACTGGCATTCAAGTAAAGAAAAATATATAATTTTACATTCCTACATTACACACAAGTTGATGACATCAGGTGTTATATTTACTGAAAAAATAAGAAAGGAGGTATTCATTTTGCCTTATAAAGAGAGATTTGGGCCGGGCATGGTGGCGCGCGCCTTTAATCCTAGCACTCAGGAGGCAGAGGTAGGCGGATCTTTGTGAGTTCAAGGCCAGCCTGGTCTACAGAGTGAGTTCCAAGACAGCTGGGGCTACAGGGAGACCCTGTCTCAAAAAGACCAAAAGAGAGAGAAAGAGAGAGACAGAGAGAGACAGAGAGAGAGAGAGAGATTTGGTGCTAGTATCCACAGATGAGGGATACCATTCTTCATTTGTTTTTTTGTGTCTGTGTTACTTCACTTAGCATAATGTCTTCTAGTTCCATCCATTTACCTCCAAAGTTCATGATGTCATCTTTCTTTACTGCTGCATAGAACTCCATTGTGTAGATGTACCATGTTTTCTCTGTCCACTTGTCAGTTGAGGGACACTTGGGTTGCTCCCAGCTCTTCGATATTGTGAGGAGAGCTGCAGTAAACATAGATGTGCGTGTACCTCTGTGATAGGGTTAGTCTTGTGGGTATATACTGAGGAGTGGTATGACTGGGTCAGGTAGTAGGCTCATTTTCTGTCTTTTAAGAGTTCTCGGGGCTGGAGAGATGGCTCAGCAGTTAAGAGCACTGACTGCTTGTGCAGAGGAACTGGGTTCGATTCCCAGCACCCACATGGCGGCTAAGAACCATCTTTAAGCTGGGCGTGAAGGTGCATGCCTTTAATCCCAGCACTTGGGAGGCAGAGGCAGGCAGATCTCTGTGAGTTCAAGGCCAGCCTGGTCTACATAGAGAGTTCTAGGCCAGCTGAGACTAAAGGGAGACATATATATATATATATATATATATATATATATATATACATATACATATATATATATATACAATCATTTAAAAAAAAGAGTTCTCTACACTGCTTTCCATAGGGGTTGCACGAGTTTGCAATCCCACCAGCAGTGAATGAGTGTTCCCCTTTCCCCACAGCCTCTCCAGCATTTGGTATCCTTTGTTTTCTTCATCATAGCTAGTCTTACCAGAGTAAGATGAAATCTTAAAGTAGTTTTAATTTGCATTTCCTTAATTATTAGCAACGCTGAACAGTTTTTAAGATGTCTCTCAGCCATCTTTACTTCTTCATTTGTGAAGTTTCTGTTCAGCCTTTACTCCATCTTCTGAGTGGATCATTTGTTTTCTAACTCCTTTGTTTTTTGAGTAGTTTATATACTCTGGATGTTAATGCTCTCTCAGATGTATCACTGGTGAAGGTTTCCTCCCACTCTGTGGGTTTTCTCTTGACTTCTTTGATTGTTTCTTTCACTGTACAGAAGCTTTTAAGCTTAATAAGTTCCGACTTTTCAATTGTTGATCTTATTTCTTGTGCAGCTGCTATCTGATTGAGAAACTCTTTTCCTATGCCTATGTCTTGTAGGTTACTGCCATGGTTTTCTTCAATCATCTTCAGAGTTTTGGGTTTCACATTGAGGTCTTTGATCTATTTGGAGTTGATTTTTGTACAGAGTGAGAGGTAGGGGTTTAGTTTTATTCTCCTACAAGGGGTGGTCCAGTTTTGCCAATACCATTTGCTAAAGATGTGGTCTTTCCTCCATTGAGTCTTCCTAGCCCCTTTGTCAAATATGAGGTGGCTGAAATTGCATGTGCTCAAGTGTGGATCTTCAGTTTTGTTCCACTGGTCTATATGATTAGCCAAGGGGAAATTCCTTCTGCACTTAAGTGGTCAGGCACGTTTACAGAAGCAGATATCAAAGCCAAAGGTTAAGACAATGTTTAACAACAGAATTTATTACAGGTGCCTTAGCAAACAAAGCGATTGTAAACAGATGTTCCACTAGATAAGTATTTGTTTCTCAAGAGAGCCTTGAAGTCTTCAGTGTTCTCCATTTTAGAAAGTGTTCATTAAAGCTACTATGTTCTAAAGTATAAAAGGTATAAAATCATTCATTAAATGATGAAAACAATATCAGACATGTAAAATTAACACTAAATTCATGGGTACATTTCTTTTCCTCTTCAATAACCCAGAGAAAGGCAAAAACTGAATCCTTTTGACAGATCTCACTCAGGAAGCAGGAGCCTCTTCATGGCTCACAATCTTCCCAGTCATTGTCATGGGAGTCTGGCCTACTCATAGGACCAGGGCCTCAGATGATTGGCTCACCAACTTCAAAAAGAAGAGCTGCTTTAAGAAAGAAGCAAATGCAGTATGCTATAACAGACAGCTATCTACCAGGTAAAGTATCTAGAACAGACAGCTATCTACCGGGTAAAGTATGTATAACAGACAGCTATCTACCAGGTAAAGTATCTAGAACAGACAGCTATCTACCAGGTAAAGTATGTATAACAGACAGCTATCTACCAGGTAAAGTATCTAGAACAGACAGCTATCTACCAGGTAAAGTATGTATAACAGATAGCTATCTACCAGGTAAAGTATCTAGAACAGACAGCTATCTACCAGGTAAAGTATGTATAACAGATAGCTATCTACCAGGTAAAGTATCTAGAACAGACAGCTATCTACCAGGTAAAGTATGTATAACAGATAGCTATCTACCAGGTAAAGTATCTAGAACAGACAGCTATCTACCAGGTAAAGTATCTATAACAGACAGCTATCTACCAGGTAAAGTATCTAGAACAGACAGCTATCTACCAGGTAAAGTATCTAGAACAGACAGCTATCTACCAGGTAAAGTATCTAGAACAGACAGCTATCTACCAGGTAAAGTATCTAGAACAGACAGCTATCTACCAGGTAAAGTATCTAGAACAGACAGCTATCTACCAGGTAAAGTATCTAGAACAGACAGCTATCTACCAGGTAAAGTATCTAGAACAGACAGCTATCTACCAGGTAAAGTATCTATAACAGACAGCTATCTACCAGGTAAAGTATCTATAACAGACAGCTATCTACCAGGTAAAGTATCTATAACAGACAGCTATCTACCAGGTAAAGTATCTATAACAGAGAGCTATCTACCAGGTAAAGTATCTATAATAGACAGCTATCTACCAGGTAAAGTATCTATAATAGACAGTTATCTACCAGGTAAAGTATGTATAACAGACAGCTATCTACCAGGTAAAGTATCTAAGAGTCTCTTTCTGCGTCCTCCAGAACATGAATGAAGTAGGTTCATTTATTTCTCCTGTTTAGAATTTTCTCTGGTTCTCCCCAGCTCTGTCCTAACTACTATGTGACTGAGTGTAGCCACTGTGGCTACAAACAGATTCTTAGATGAACACCTTCCTACTAAAATAATATTGCTTACCAATGACATGCATATTTCCCAAATCTCCTGTAGTGTGAGATAATTTCATCACTCTATAACTGAATTCAACTTATAGGAATTTCTGAATGCTTGAATGAGAGACACACCTTTACATCTCTAAATCATATCTGAAAATAAGCTAAGGCTAAACTAATTTCAAAACAGAAAGGAAAATCCTGATCCCACAGTAAGACCAGAGATGCACAATCAACCTCAGTCAGGAAGTTCTTGGTCTGTCCTTGCCCCAGCTCCAGGCACTGTCCTGCTGTGCTCCTCTACATTCCTCCAAAACAAAGAAGAAGAATCAATCTTTCAGCCCCTTCTTCCCCAATGGTCCCTGAGCTTTGTGTGGTAAGGTTTGATAGAGGTGTCCTACCCAGGAACAAGCACCCTGAGTCTCTTAATCTCTGCACTTTGGCCAGTTGTAGTTTTCTGGGTTAATTGCCATCTGTCACATGAGGAAGCTTCACTGGTGGGAGTTGAGAGATGCATTAATATTCTTTCTCCCTCGTTTCTGTGAGTCATAGGTGTAGAGGTTGCATTGTAGATGTGTCGCCTTGGGAAGAGGGAGTGGGAAGACTGTTCCACTGTGTTCCCTGAGCCTCAAGCGTAGTTTGCATTGTAGATGTGTCACCTTAAGAAGAGGGAGTGGGAAGACTGAAAGAGCCAGGGATGGTGAATGACAAAAAGGCAGACAGCTGGACAGTTGTTCATATCAACTTACAGCAATGGTGACTGCATGCATAAGACCCATGCAAGCTCAAACCAGACAGAAACCCAGCAGAGAAGTCGGAAAATGGGTCAGAAGCCCCAACCTTAACCTAAGGACTATTGGGAACTGATGACTACTGGTAGAGGGGTGGTTTTCTTTAAAGAATGATACTAAATAGGTCAGTTGGATTTCAGTGGATGGACTCAAACAGAGGGATATTTGGGAACACAAACATGGCTTGATAAGCCTTAATATATATGATAGAAAGCATGAAATCTGGGGGGGGACACGGGGGAGTTTGGATAAGGAAGGGAGTCTAAATATGATCAAAATGTATGAAATTTACAAAACTTCAATAAAAATAAACAAAAAAGAAAAATAAAATATGGCCATGAGGAGTAAATTACAAGAGAATTCAATAGATGTTAAGTAAATATTCATGGTTTTGATTGTGTTGCAAGCTTTTTAAGTGTTCCAATATTATTTATATTAAGTAAATGACATATATTTTCATTTCCATAGTTAAAGCAGCCTAAAATGACTTCTAGATTGTGTTAGCCCACCTGAAAGTTACTAAGTTATTATGACTCTCATCAAGAGCCCGAAAATCACAAATAAAAGAACATAAACAATGATTGCCATTTGTTTCTTTAAGTGACTCCTTACATAATCTGATAGTTTATAGCATACACTAATCTGATAGTTTATAACATAATGTTTTCATATTGTAAAATTTTGAATACTTTGAATATTCATGAAAAGAAATATGATAAGCTGAACCACTGCATCTTAGGGGTGGGGGAAGTTATCTTTTCATGCAAAGAAAAAACATTGTAATCTATTTTGATTAAACATGAGTTGCTCAGATGGGCGGGGGGAAGAAGCAGAACGATTTACCTTCCTCCAGTGCCTCGAAGATGTGGAAGTTTCTGGAAAGACCCCATGTTCCAGGAAAACAAAGAGTGAGACAGGACACAAGGACAGAGCTGGTACTCGTGTTTTCTCCTTTTACTCTGTTATTCAGTTCAGCACTGCAGTCTATGGTATGTTCCCCTTCTCGGGGTGGATCTTCCTCCTTCAACTAAACCTCCTGGGAAATACCATCAGAGAGTCCAGAGGTATGTCTCCACCTGAAAGCAAAATAAAACTAACACAGAAGCAAAAGGAGTAAACAAACACATGGAGACCACCTCAAGAGATGGTGGCTTTATATCTGAAGCACAACTGCCTGCAACGATCTGGGTTGCAGGAAAGGAATGCCCTACCCCTGGCTCTCACTTTCTAAAACCCAGGGCCTTTGAGAAACAGAGCCTTAAACTGTCATCTTAAACAGCCCCTTTCTTTAGAGAGAAAACATCTACTTACTTAAACTTTATGCTTCTGCTTCTGTAAATATACTTGACAGGCTGACCATTGGGAGGAATTTCCTGCCCAGGGTCCACAGTCATGTAGACCCTTTGTGGCTATTGGTTTCCCACCAACGCTGGGAAACCTATAGATACTGCGGAAGCCTGTGCATCGGGGCTCAGACTTTGGAAGGTGACTCCACTGAGCCAATCACTGAATAAACCTGGTTTTTGATCCTCCTCTCAGTCTAAGGCGCTTGTTTGAAGTGTCAACTTCTACCCAGCCTCAGTTTTCCTTAACACTAGGGATTCCAAATCCAGGCAAGTTGACAGTACAGATTAATTATCATATTCTCCATGCTATTGCAACACCAGTGTACACACACACACACACACACACACACACACACACACACACACCACAAACTAATCATAACCCATTAAGATGCATATCTGTCCCTTAAGAAGGGAGGTGGGGGGCTGGAGAGATGGATCAGCAGTTAGGAGTGCTGACCGCTCTTGCAGAGGACCCAGGTTCAATTCCCAGCACCCACACGGTGGCTAAGAACTGTCTTTAAGCTGGGCATGGTGACGCATGCCTTTAATACCAGCACTCAGGAGGCAGAGGCAGGCTGATTTCTAGGAGTTCGAGGCCAGAATGGTCTACAGAGTGAATTCCAGGCCAGCTGGGGCTATCTGGGGCTATAGGGAAACCCTGTTTCAAAAAAAAAAAAAGAGAGAGAGATGGGAGATGGTGGGTGGGGCAGGGAAGGTGCAGGCTGATGAAGTAATGATACATAAATGTATTCTTCTCTGTGGTATTTTGTTTGAAGTCTTGAATTTCTATAACACTGTTATCCTTTCAGGCAAGAAATTTTAAGAATAACATTAAAGTGGCACATAATACCACTTCCCAAAAACTTGTTACTAATTACTTACAAATGGAAGCAATTTAAACACAGATACTATTTTAAAATATTGTTGAGGTAAATTTAAATTTTTCTAAAATTTAAAGCTTGCCAACTCTACTTCCTAGAGACAACCACTGGTTTTTTCATTTTTTTAATTTATTTTCTATGTGTATGAATGTACTGTCTGCATGTAGGTTTGTGCACCAGAGTTGTGCAATGCCACAGAGGTCAGAAGAGGGTGTCGGATTCCCCTGGAACTGGAGTTCTCCTGGAATTGGAGTTACAGACAGTTCTCAGCCTCCATGTAGGCGCTGGGGATTGAACCCGGGTCCTCTGCAAGGACGCAGTCCGCGGCTCTTAAAACGCTAGGCTATCTCTCAACCCAAACCACTCAGCTGTTTTTTAAAAAATAAGATATATATATATATATATATATATATTATATTATATATATATATTTATCAGAAAATGTATGTATAATTTATGCTTTTGTAGATATAATATCTGTGTTGTAAGTATATATATGTAATGTGTAAAATGGAATAAGTAGATTGTTCTGTATTTTAATTATTATACTTACTAATGCACCTTGGAGACCAGAATACGTGGATCTAGTTCATTTCCTTTTTTAACTGGAAAAATGTTTACTTAGTGCACTGCCATGGGCAAGGGGCTAGCATTCAGCAAGAGTACCACCTGTAGCCTAATTCATTCTTTTAATAGATGCATAGTATCCCATGATAAGGATAGATACTCCTTTTCTCATGAGACCAGGCCTCACTAGGTTCCCAGGTTAGCATTAAATTCTTGGGCTCATGTGATCTTCCTCCCTCCACTTCCATAGTAGCTGGGACTGGAGATCAACATCACTGTGCTTGATTTACATCACACATTTAACCAGCCCCCCTTTAATAAATATTAGGTAGTTTCTAAGGGGGTCATTTTGTTTGCTTTATTTTGAGTTTTACAATATGGGAATTCCAATATGAAGGATCTTTGTACATGCATTCAGCCTATTTCTGCAAATGCATCCACAGATCTCTCCTACACTGCTTCTCAATTCATCCCTGTCTCCTACTGTGTCACCACGATCCAACCCTATTTAATAAGGTCATTAGTCCTGTCAAAATGGTGAGTCCTCCATTTCCCTGACAGAGACCTCAAAGTGTCCAATTAATGCCATAGCTTATAGTTCAACATAACTCTTTCCTATCCCCAGATGAAAGCATTCTCCTTTGGGATGGAAAATCTCTATCATATGTTTAGAAATGAAGGGAACCCCCCCCACCAGTTGCCCATTGTAAATGAAGATTAACAGACCTAACCCTGCTTCCTATGGACAACAAGGGCATCAAGATTCTGGTGGCATCCACTCTGGTACCTTGGCACAGTTTCCTTCCCAGGACCCAGTTCTTGGTATACAAAACCTGTTTTTCCTGAGACCTTAACTTTCTTTGGAATTCCTCTATTCACATGAGTAAGCCCTGAGCCTAATTCTCAACTTCTTTCTTCTGGCTACAAAAGAGAAGAACTTCTTTGTATATCTCGAGAGAGGTCCTCTAGCCCTGACATTTAACTTTTAATAATGGATTCATTATTTTTAGCTTTCTCAGGCTAGATCATTACTCCACCACTGAGCTATGTCCCTGGCCTTCTTTAGTAGCTTTTTTTTTTTTTTTATGACTTACTCATATGGCTATTGGCAAGAGACTTCAGTTCCTTTTTTTTTTTTTAAGCCTACAGCACCTGGTATTCCCAGGCAGTCTCCCATCCAAGTACTAACCAGGCCAGACCCTGCTTAGCTTCTGAGATCAGACAGATTGGGCGGAGGCTTCAGTTCTTCAAATATAGGCCTCTTGCAGGCCTACCTGAATGTCCTTAGAGCACGTTAACTGATTGTCCCAGAGTGGGAGGTCTGAGAGGGACAGAAAGAAGAAACCTCAAACCCTAATCTTAGGCAGTACAAGTCATCATTCATGATAGATTTTACACCTCAAAAGTGAGTCACGAGCAGGCGTGGTGGCACACACCTCTGATCCCAGCACTCAGGTGGATCTCTGTCACTACCAGGCATGGTGGCACATACCTCTAATCCCAGCACTCAGGAGGCAGAGGCAGGTGGATCTCTCTAAGTTCAAGACCACCCTGGTCTACAAAAGCAAGTTCCAGGTCAGCTGTGGCTACAGGGACACCCTGTCTCAAAAAGACAAAAAGAAGTGGGTGTGGTGGCACATGCCACCCAGCATCCAGGAAGGAGAGGCAGGGGGATTACAAGCTCAAGGCTACTCAGGGCTGGGTAATAAGCACCTGTCTCAATAAAAAAAAAATTGGAATCACCAAGTACATTTTACTCTTAAGGTGAGGAGAATTAAGGTTTGCCTTTTGAAGGAAATAGTATCAAATGATGGTAAACATAGTTTCAAACCACTGTATACACAGAGAAGTATATTCCCCCAAATTAACAATGGTAACTACTTCCTCAGGAGCAAAAAGACTAGTAGACTTAAAGCAAAGGGAAGCCTTAATTTTCCTCTATTTTTATAGGTAGAATGTGCTCTTGTAATGTTTTTGCATTACAATGTAAGTACTTTAATATAAAATTTGAAATATAACTATAAATGGTTGGAGAGTGAGTGAGGTGCTCGCCCACGGGCTGGGGCCGTCTTACCGTCCTTCTCTGCCCAGGTTTCTCCCAGCTACTCTCACCTCATCAGATACATGAGGAGTACAATGACCACTGCCCTGGCTTCTCAGAGGCCTCATCATTCTCCTAGCACATAAACAAGGAGTCAGATGACTGCACTTTATTGAGAAGTGGAAGGTTGGGGGATAAAATCATTAAAACCATTAGTCTGTTTCCTGCATCCTCATCCTTCTCCCACAATTTTATTTAATGCAGAAATGATCTTATTATCTTTGATGGCTTGATTGCAGGCAGACACTGGCTGGGAAACAGACATCCTGAGACTGTCCAAGAAGACCTAACTAGGGGCTTCGATGTCCTTGTGGACCCTTCAGTCTAGGCCTTGGAATCCATTCCCTTTCCTTCATTGTTTTAATCTCAACAACTAAACAGGAAACCTTGAGGCAAGATCTGGAGATGCTCCGGCAGAGAAATCACAAGCATCAAGCAAGGAGCTGTCCCCTGGGGGCCTAGTGGAAATCTTTTTTTTCTCTCCTAGGAGTGAAAACACTTCCACCCTACCTGGGCCTTTGCTGACCCCTTCAGGCAAGGGAAGGAACTTCAGTTGTGGCCACACTTGACCTTGCTCCTCCTCTCTAAGCTCTCACACATTTGCACAGGAAAAACAGCAGGATCTCCAAACTTCACAGTATGTGGAGGAAGTCCATCCTGTCACAGCAGCAAATAGTAACAAATAGAATGTCCTCTGCCTATGGCAAAGTGCTTTGTAAATGCAGTTATTGCCTCCGTTTACACACTAACAACCACCCTACAGGCCCCAGACACTGCTAGAGGCACATGGGCTCAACCATCAGCCTATATTCAAGTCCTGTGTTTCTCGCTGGTTTATGTCTTCCCTTTTGGAAGAGTTCACACACTGGAGAACAGTCTGGAGATAGTCTGGGGTTCGACAGAGCTGCTTCCACAGACTGGGCCTCCACTAGTGTGAACCACTCCAGATACACGGCAGCCACCTCGGAGGGCGTGGGCAGCATCAGCATTGTCCTGACTCCAGCCCCTGCCCTGCCTAGACTTCCTAAGAGACAAAGCCTCTCTCTGATCCCAGCCCCAGCATAGGACACCCAATCTCTAGTCTCCCTGCTCCTCTGAGAAGAATCCCCAAGACCACAATCTGAAGTCAACAAGGATTCATCCTCTTTAAGGAATGAGAATACTGTGCCAAAGCTTCCCACCAGTGGCTGTCCATGTGGCCTGATGTTTGTTTTCTATAGAGTAATCAGGGGATGAAGATTTTCTCAACACCTCACTGGTCAGACTATAAAGATAAATTAACAAAGGCAGATAGAATCCTCTAAGATAAGGATTCGATTTGCACAAAATGGTCACCCTTCCTGCGGCTGCCTAAGGTTTTTCTTCAGAAAAATCTTGGCCCATATGGAAGAGGCTGGAGGCATGTAGGCTGCTACAATAAGATGCTTTAAAATTCTGCACAAGAAGAAATACAGCTAATGATTTCTGCACAGTGAGCTTGTTCTGATGGTATCCAACCTGGAAATTGTTCCCATCTCTTCCAGAACCAAGGCTACTTTACAAATACCTCAGTACAAAGCAGAAAGAGATAAGCTATTCCCAGATACTAAGCGATACGCATTTTCAAAGAGTGAACAATGTACTATCTGTGGTAAACTAAATAATAGCCCCAAAGGGAGCTGGAGAGATGGCCTAGATGGTTAAGAGCACCAACCGCTCTTACAGAGGACCTGGGTTCAATCCCCACACCCACATGGCGGCTGAGAACCGTCTAAAACTCCAGTTCCAGGAGAACTCCAGTTCCAGGGTGTATTAGTCACTTTTCTGTTGCTGTGATAAAACACGATGACCAAGGAACTTATAAAAGGAAGAGTTTATTTGAGCTTATGATTGATGGTTCCAGGGAATTAGAGTCCATTTTGGCGGGAGGCATGGTGGCTGGAGACTAGAACAGCAAACCGAGGGTCACATCTCACAATGAGCACAGGAAGCAGAGAGAGAGACTGGAGACCACGAGGCTTGTTAAACTCACTAAGCCTGCCCCCAATAACGTACTTCCTCTAGCAAGGCCACACCTTCTAAGACCTACAAAAATAGTGCCACCAACTGGAGACAAATGTCTGAATACTTACAGCCTATGAGGGACACTCATTCAAACCACCACATTCCACTCCCTGGCCCCCATAGGCTCCTGACCATATAAAATGCAAATTGCATTTAGTCCAACCTTAAAAGTCCCCATAGTCTTTACCAGTTTCAATGCCATTCAAAAGTCTACAGTCCAAAGTCTCTTCTGAGACTCAGGCCAATCTCTTAACTGTAAAAATCAAAAGACAAATTACATACTCCCAATGTACAGTGGAACCAAATACACATTCTCATTCCAAAAGGGAGGAATAGAGGCATAGTGAGGAAATACTGGACCAAAACAAGACCGAAAACCAGCAGGGCAAACTCCAAGTCCAGTAGCTCCATGTGCAACTTCTGGGACTTAACTTCCAAAGGGCTTAGATGGCTCAGCTCTTCCAGCTTTACTTGCAACATATATCTCTTTCTTAGGCTGGTACCACTCCCTGTATGCAGCTCTCCTTGGCAAATATCTCACAGGTCTGGTGCAGCATCCACCTCCGCGTCTGCCACACCCACTCCAGTAATGCCTGTGTAAACAATATGAGAAATCATATCCAAAACAGGCAGGGGAGCAGTGTCCTAAGGGGCTACAACCCCCTGGAGGTCCCTGGCAGAACACCCGGCTAAGATAACTCCCGAGATTGAGATGCTTTCCTAGGATCTTACGTTTTCTGGTGTTGGACTTAGCATAACACTGAGCACAAAAAGATCCTTTCTTAAAGCCAGCTTATAAATACAAAATAAACTTTTTGAATGTGTCAAGAACTGGCAATTAAAATGCCTCTCTTGAGCACAGGGCTTTTTCCTGGCAGCAAGAATTTTCTGCAGATCCAAAGTAAAATACAGACCTTTCTCCTTAACAAACAATGTAATGTAAGCTGTTAATATATATGGCAAGGTTAAAACTTGCTTCAGATCAAGAAAACAAAATAATTGCATGACAGTAATGTTCTTGCCTTACATGAGTGTCCTTAAAGAAAACAGATTCCAGTGGTAAAAATGTATGATGAAAAGACATCTCTTCATTAAGGTTAAAACAAAAATTCCCCTAAACCTAAAATAAAAAGAATTCCTTTTTCCTCTGGTCCCAGACAAAGAGGTAGATAAGACATTCCTCTTGTTAAAGCCTGGATTCTAACACTCCCCAGTAAAGCAAGACAGAGGCTAAGTCTCCTTACACCAGCTACTTATCTGACAAAAACAAAGCTGTTAGCTGGAGCAAACAGTGGGACAGCTCTTGGTTCTCAGTAAAAATTTAAACCTTAGATTAGCAGTCAGAGTTAGAAAACTAATAGCTAACTTAGGACATTATAGGAATAAGGTTTTTACTTCAATAGAAACTTAAAAGAAACTATTAACTTTAGGATGTATTTACTCTAGCCTCAGAATGGAGACATAAGACCAATATCTGCTGCTAAAGAACTTTGTAGTTACTACTCTGTGAGCTATGACTTTTCAATTATGCCTTGTCTTCTTAGATGTTATTTCCTCAGTAAAGGTTGTCTTAAGATTTCTACATTTTACTTCAAAGAAAGTTTATTTCCTAACCAAACTTTGTGATGTTTTAGTTTCCTGCTCTGAGTGCTCTGAGCTTTTCAGTTAATGTGTAAATCTTGACTTTTTTACCTACCTATGTAATTGTAAAGCTTTGCCAAATCCTTTGTTCTGCCCTCTCCCAAAAACCACTATATATTCACTGCCCCTGTTCAATAAAGTTGCTGTAGATTTGGAAAACTTCTCTTAGTTTTTCATTTCTGCACGCCGTTCAAACTTCACTGTGTTTTTTCCTGCCAAGAGGACTCTGCAGAAATCCACGACCCCCCGAGGAGAGCTAGCCGGTAGCAGGCAGCCGGGAACAGTCAGCAACAGTCTGGCATCGCGAATGCCTTCTTGGGGTCTCTGTTGCCAACCAGGCTTCACATTCACAGCTTCACCCAATGGCCTATTGGGGCCTTCTTTATGCAGGGACACCCCTGCTGTACTCTGCTGACCTTGGCAGCTCTCTGAAACTGTGGAGGAAGAACTGATGACCCCTTCACTCTTGCATCCTTCATGCCTCTAAAGCCAGCACCACGTGAATGAAACTGCCGAGTTTGGCTGCAAGTTTGGGATGGACCCTGGCCTACTTCAACCACATTTGCAACTTTTCTCTGCCCTGAACTTGGAGAAGAAAATGATTTCAGTATTTTCCTTTCAAAAGTTGGAGGATTAGCTGGGTGTCGTCTTGCCCTGAAGGTACTGATTCTTTTGTTTACTTGTAAATCTCCAGGCCTCTCCTTAATCACTTTAGTCTCCTTATGAAAAGGAGCCTCTCCTTCACATGCCTTGGCCACACCTTTAATCTTCTGAGTGCAGTTATCAGATCCAAACTACATTCTACATTTCCTTCTGCCCCATTTGCTCTTTTCCACTGTAGATCTGTATAATATTCACCATTAAAATCCATGCCACCATTTCTACATTAGGCTGTCTTGAAATATTCTCGGCCAAGGACATTAGTCCATTGCTTTTCAGCTTAGCATCAGGCAAGCATTTGGGCTGTGGGCATGGCGGCTGGAGACTGGAGCAGCAAACCAAGGGTCACATCTCGCAATGAGCACAGGAAGCAGAGAGAGAGACTGGAGACCACGAGGCTTGTTAAACTCACTAAGCCTGCCCCAATAACGTACTTCCTCTAGCACGGCCACACCTTCTAAGACCTCCAAAAACAGTGCCACCAACTGGAGACAAATGTCTGAATACTTACAGCCTATGGGGGACACTCATTCAAACCACCACACAGGGGAATCCGAGGCATTGCACAACACGGGTGCACAAACCTGCTTGCAGATGGTACATTCATACACATAAAGAAATTAAAAAAATTTTTTTAATTTAAATAATAGCCCCAAAGGTAACCACCACATTAATCCCTCAAGCCTGTGAGTATTTTCTTCTGTGATATAAAAGACTTTATAAGTATGATTAAGTTAAAGATCTTGAGGTGGGGATATTATCCCCACTTATCTGATTAGGCCCACAACTATCCTTAAAAGTGAGGAAGGAGAGGACAAAGTGATTTTACTACAAGAGAAAGAGTGATGCTCTTTGAAGATGAGGAAGGGGCCACAGGCAAGGATGCCAAAGATGCAGGGAGATGGATTCTCCCTCAAGAATCTCCCAAAGAGGGGCTGGAGAGATGGCCTAGTGGTTAAGAGCGCCGACCGCTCTTACAGAGGACCCGGGTTCGATCCCCAGCACCCACATGGCGGCCGAGAGCCGTCTGAAACTCCAATTCTAGGAGAACTCCATTTCCAGGGGAATCTGACACCCTCTTCTGACCTCTGCGGCATTGCACGACATGGGTGCACAGACTTGCATGCAGACAGTACATTCATACACATACATAAATATGTGTATGAATGTAAAATAAAAAAAAATTTAAAAAAAAAAGAATCTCCCAAAGAAACCAGCCCTGACAATAACTTGACTTTATCCCCTGAGATTACTCTCAGATTTCTGACCTCTGGAACTGTAAGAGAAGAAATATATTGTTCTAAGACACTACATTTCTGATAAGTGAAATGGCAATGCAGCCTGGCGTGGTGGCACACACCTTTAATCCCAGCACTCAGGAGGCAAAGGAGGGCAGATCTTTGTGAATTCAAGGCCAGCCTGGTCTACAGAGCGAGTTCCAGGACAGCTGGGGCTACAGGGAGACCCTGTCTCAAAAAGAACAAAAAAAAAAAAAAAAAAAAAAAAAAAAAAAAAAAAAAAAAAAAAAAAAAAAAAAAAACAAACAAAAAAAAAAAAAAAAACAAAAAAAAAAAAAAAAACACAAAAAATAAAAAAAAAAAAAAAAAAAAAAAAAAACAACTAAAAAAAAAAAAAAAAAAAAAAAAAAAAAAAAAAAAAAAAGAAAAAAAAAAAGAAATGGCAATGTTGACTCCATTTTGTTCTAGCTGACTTTTGCTTTACCCTGTTTCTACTCAACCACTCCCAGTGCAGCGAGCCAGCCACGGAGGCTGCACCTGCAGTTTCAGGGGTCATATTATTTCTACAGTACTGGGAAACTTACAAGTAGCCAGGAGCGTGTCCTCCCACCAACTATACCTGCATCTCCATGAAGCCTGCTGTTTCTACAGTACTGAGAAACTTGGTTTTGCTAACTGGAACTTTTTGTTAACTGAAAATCTCTGCCTCTCCTCCAGGTCGCGAGTTCTTTTGCACTTTAGCCCCTCTGCAACTTTGGGCTACTAAAGAACCCTAACTCGGCCCAAAACTTTGCATCGCATTTCTTTGAGGGCATTACAATAAATTGCTACAAGGGGAAACTCAAACACCATCTTTAATCCTCTCATTGTGTGTTACTTTTAGCAGCTTTCTTGAGGCATAACTGAAACAATAAATTATATATTTATTTAAGGTACCCAAGTTGATGTGTTGGCATATGTATCCCTTACCTCCAAAAGTTCATCCATAGTCCTGGCTCTCCCCAAGGCCCTAGCCTTCCAGACAACCACTGATTTGTGTCTTGTCACTAAAAAGTAGTTGTTTTTACTTAACTGGATCAGGTAGTATAGATTTTTTTTTTGTCTGAATTCTTTCCCTTGCCCTAGTTGCTTTGAGACTTAACCATGCAACTATGCATATCAATAGCTCCTTCCTTCTTCTGCTAACTAGTACTTCATTACATAGTACTAGGATTTGTTTACTCACCAGTTGGTAGACATTTGGGCTGTTTCCATATGGGGGTTTGTTTGTTCATTTGTTTGTTTGTTTGTTTGTTTGTTTGTGACAAAGGCTTGTTCAAGTTGGTCCTGGACTCAAGATCCTAACTCTGCGTTCTGAGCGTTGGGATTACAAACATGCACTACCATGCCCAACCCTTTCGGAGAAACTTTAAATAAAGGTGCTATAGAAATTCATGTAAAAGTCCTTTTGAGCTTTCAATTTTCTTAAGTAAATATTTATGAATGTGTGGCTGTATAATGTGGTAGCTGTGTATTTTTCTCTTCAGGAAACTGTCAGACTATTTTCCAAAGTAGCCGTACCATTTCACACTCCAAGTAGCAATGATAGTCTTCTTTCACATTTTTCAAATTATTAAAGTCTTTCACTAATTGAAGCTTATCTCTGTTCCTAAAAAAGATAAATAAATTCAATATCACTTTAATGAAAATATATATACAAATGACACAGCGAAAATGAAGATAAAAAAGAGGATAAGAATATAAAGAAGAAATAAAAGACAGAAAGAAGGAGGAAATGAAAAGAGATGAAAGGAACATAAAGATTAGAGAACAAGAGACTTTACACAAAGGTGTAAATGGAACTTATAAAACCAGTCACAGATACTGTGTCTTGGTTGCCATCTCTAGGTCCTAG
Source organism: Rhizomys pruinosus (assembly GCA_009823505.1). Taxonomy (NCBI): domain Eukaryota; kingdom Metazoa; phylum Chordata; class Mammalia; order Rodentia; family Spalacidae; genus Rhizomys; species Rhizomys pruinosus. The sequence goes on along the minus strand of VZQC01015340.1, from coordinate 1,854,936 downwards.
AGAAAGGGAATCATGTTGCCCAGCACAAGTATCATAAGAAAAACAACACCCAGTGAAACAGGAAGCAGCCTAGAAATAGAACCATGCAAGAAAGGAAAGGCCTGAGCTGCAACAACTAACACCTCCATCTCAGTCAAAATCTCAACCTCCTGCTGAAGGCTTCCCTTAGCTGAACTTAACCAGAAGCCAGAAGGCATGAGGCTGTGCATATTCGTAAGGTCCAGCCCCTATGGTCTACGAAGAATGGGTGGACGGAAAGTGGGTGTAAAGTGGCAAAGAGAAAATTCTTAATCCAGGAGCCAACAGAAGAAAGAGACAAGAAGCTAAACTGAATCATCATTTGCCTACATTAAGGGCATGAAAGGATAGAGAAAATAGCACAGACTCAGAAACCCACTGAGGAAAGCAGTGCCTTGTGATATGCAGGGCTGCTCATTATGCACCAAAATTCTGATTCATCTGTTGGCGTGCACCACTAAGTTTTGAGATATGTTATCAAGGTGTGATGGTTAGTTTACTTGTCAACTTGATACTATTTACAATCTATCTTAAAAGGGAGGCTCAGTGAGGGATTGTCCAGATTAGGTTGGCTTGTGGGTATGCCTGGGAGGATCGTGTTGATAGTGGGAAGACCTGATCACTGTGGATGTGTAAAGAGTGAAGAAAACAAGCCGAGCCCCAGCATACATGCTTTCTGTTCTCAACAGTGGATGTAATATGACTAGCTGCTTCAAGTTTCCACTGCATTGATTTTTGTGCAATTATGGACTGGATCCGGGAATTGTGACCCAAATAAACCCTTTCTCCCTCAAGTTGTTTGTTGGGGTATTTTATCACAGCAGCAGGAAATGAAACTGACAGAATGGATATTAACTTGGGCTTGAGAGACAAAGCCTGAGTGTATCCTTATTAAAAAGGAAGAAACTTCCAAACTGTGGACCATGGTGCCCTGGCTTTGTGTGAATGTGAACCGGGGAAACAGGTGCCCACAGTGCGAAGACCTGAGACTCAAACATAGGAGAAATGAGGAGAAAAGCACAGAATGACTTTAAACCAGGGACAGACGCAGGTTACAGGAGAGGGAGGCTCTTTTGGCAGATGATTGTTCTTCCTCCTCATTACATGGTCTACTTGGGAGCTAGTCATCTCCATTTATTCGTTGTGCCACTGCAAAACTCAGGGCAATGAAGGGGAGAACTTGAGGGCTCTTCCAGCTGCCGAAGGGTTGGGAACCTTCTCTGCACCCTTCTTTTTAACCTCATAAAACCCTAAAACACCTCTTCCTTAAATTAGATCCACATCTTGTCTTTTACAGAATTTTTCTGATGTCCATAAACCAGTCATGATCAGACATTGTTAGAATGCCTTAACACAGATGAGAGTACGAAAGCCTTTTATTCTCACTTATTTTAATAGAAACTGAGGGTGGGAACATATCAGTGCCTAATGTGCATAAGAATTTGTCAGGGTTTTTTGTTTTGTTTTATTTTTTTACAAAACAGACACTGAAGGAAAACCTGTGCATGATTGGCAGCAATTTTTAAATCTGGATATAAGTCAAGTTCCTTTTAGGTAGAGCTTTGGGGCAATCTAGATTCCTTGGTCTCTTTGCTCAGAAGCTCTGAAGGGGAAAGCTCTACAGCCTAGAATCAAACGAAGTGATACCACAAGAAAAGTAGTTCACTGTGATTCCACAGGTGCTGACAGGCAGGAACATAGTCAACCATTTTCTAAAACATGAGCCAATTCAAGAGTGTTGAGAGAACCATGAGGTATGAAGTCTGGCATTCAAATTCCAGCTCTTTTGCTAGGTAGCTGTGTGCACTCAGGTAAAATTCACTTAATTATTCTATGTCTGTTTCCTGTATCTTTCCAACAGATGATTACAAGACAAAAAAAAAAAAAAATAAAAAAAAAAAACCACCCAACAGAAACAACTCTGAGGGTGGCCACAGCCCAGGAATAAGAAAAAGGCCTGCATCAGACAGTCATATATATACTAAGAACACCCACCAAAAAAAGGACTCCCTTAATAAAGGGATGGAGGGAGGGATGGAGAGGAAGGAGGGAGGACTTCAATGGCAGCTCCTTGAGGGTAAGGGGAGGGCTATATTATTGCCAAAGTTGTTGGTGGCAGAGCCTGGGCAAGCTTAGCAGTTAGGCTCAGCCATCTGTCTTCAATAGGCCAATTGAAAAGAAGAGTAATAGTGAAAGGCAGAGAGATATTTATTCAGTGTGGCCCCACTGGGAAGAGGAGCAACATGAAAAGCTCTACTGACCCTCCACATCCCCAAGACCATCTTGTCAATATATATATATATATATATATATATTATATATATATATATATATGACAAGGGCTAACAATAATGAGAGGTGGGCTGGGGAAATGGCTCAGAATTTAAGAGCCATTGCAGAGGATCCAAGATCAGTTCCACATGGGCAGCTCGCAATCACTTGTAACTTTAGTTCCAGGGGGCCTTCCAAGGGTACCCACATATGTGGGGGCATAGCCACATATAGACACATGCACACAATCAAAATCAATTAAAATTTCTTAAAAAACGAAGACTGCGCAGGGTGATGTGCACACCTTTAATCTCAGGCTCTGTCCCCAACAACTCTGGCAATAATATAGCCCTCCCCTTACCCTCAAGGAGCTGCCATTTGAAGTCCATTGAAGTAGGTGAATCTATGTGAGATGGGGCCAGCCTTGATCTACATAGTTCCAGGCTAACTGAAGAGTAAGTAGACCCTGTCTGAAAAAAACAACAACAGCCGTGCGTGGTGGCACATGCCTTTAATCCTAGCACTTGGGAGGCAGAGGGCAGGAGGATCTTTTGTGAGTTCAAGGCCAGCCTGGTCTACAGAGTGAGTTCCAGGACAGCTGGGACTATTAGGGAGACCCTGTCTTGAAAAGACCAAAACAACAACAACAACAAACAAACCCAAAAACACAAAGAAGAATGAAAATATGAAGAATGGGGATAAGCAGAGCATGGAAAACACAAGGAAATCCAAGCAGAGCTAATACTCTTTTCTCGGCCATACTTGGATAAAGATTCTGAGATAAGGGTTTTTGCCAGTTCCCTGAAGATGAATTGAAAACCAATTTATTAATTCTCTCAACAAAGGTGTGTGATGGCAGAGACATTAGAAATTAAAGGTAAATTGCTTGGGGCGTGGTGCACGCCTTTAATCCTAGCACTTGGGAGAGGCAGCGGTGGATCTCTGTGAGTTCAAGGCCAGCCTGGTCTACATAGTGAGTTCCAGGACAGCTGTGGGCTTTTAGGAATCACTGTCTCAAAAAGACCAAAGAAAAAGAAAAAAAAAGAAAAGAAATTAAAGGTGTGATGGGGTTGGAGAGATAGCTCTGAGGCTAAGAGCACTGTTGCTCATGAGTGGGTTTGGTTCCTAGCCCCACATGTGTAGCTAACAGCCATCCTTAACTCCAGTTCCAGGGAATCCAATACTCTTTTCTGGCCTCTGTGGTATTGCATGTTATGTGGTTCATTTACATACATGCAGGCACAACACTTCATACACATAAAAAAAAATTTTTTAAGATTAAAAATTTAGCCAGGCATGGTGGCACAGGCCTTTAATCCTAGCACTTGGGAGGCAGAGGCAGGCAGATTCTTTGTGAGTTCAAGGCCAGCCTGGTTACAGAGCAACTTCCAGGACAGCTAGGGCACAAGGGAGACCCTGTCTCAAAAAGACCAAAAAAAAAAAGTTTAAAAAATTATCTTTGAGGTTCCTTCTGGGTCTATTTTTAAATTATTCCATTAATGAGACTAAGAACACCCACCAAAAAAAGGACTCCCTTAATAAAGGATGGAGGGAGGGATGGAGAGGAAGGAGGGGAGGACTTTCAATGGCAGCTCCTTGAGGGTAAGGGGAGGGCTATATTATTGCCAAAGTTGTTGGTGGCAGAGCCTGGGCAAGCTTAGCAGCTAGGCTCAGCCATCTGTCTTCAATAGGCCAATTGAAAAGAAGAGTAATAGTGAAAGGCAGAGAGATATTTATTCAGTGTGGCCCACTGGGAAGAGGAGCACATGAAAAGCTCTACTGACCCTCCACATCCCCAAGACCATCTTCAGAGACCTGACATGAGATTGGAGTTTAAAGGGAAGGCAAGAGGTGCACGTAACTAAGAGGTCCTGGTCATGAAGTGGTCTGACCTTAGAAAGTTATCAGAACCAGTAAAATCTCTTCCTAAGAGATAAGAGATAAGTTCCTCGTTTGGCTGGCACTAGTTTTCAGTTTTGGTTTCTCCCAGATTGAGATTTCTGAGAAAATTTCAATTCCTTAGGGACTATCAGTTCAGTAGTCTGGTAGCCAAATAGGACAAGTGTCTCTTTTGAATATCTTCACTACTACCAGGATGATTACAGTATATCAGATGAGGCAAGTGACAAGGACGGGAGTCAGGCCACAGGACCTGGGAGACCTTGCCACACCCACTCCAGTGTCCATCTGTGTGAGCAATGATGAAAGTCATAATAGCAGACGGGAGATATGTGTCTTTCGAGGCTAAGCTCCCTGGTGGTCCCTGGCAGAATGCTCGGCCTTAGCTTCCAAGATCACGACGGCTACAAAGATGTTATGCTTCTTGGTGTTGGACTTTGCACACTGTCTTTTGACTTCTTCCTGAGTACAGCCACACCTCAGTCCCAGACAAGGGACAGTTAAATGTGTCTGGAAATAAATCAGGCAACAGAAGCTTCCACCCACTAACAGCTGACTTACACAACATGCATGGATATCTGTGAACCTAAGAAAATCATACAGAGAAACATTATCTAAAGACCCTTTTTGTCCTAAAAGTCCCCTACAAGATATTGTGAATGGAGAGACATTGCACTGAGTGATATCATAGTCAGTTACAAGTAGCAGAAGTGTTTTTCCAGACTTAATAAAAGCTCAGTCCCTAGAGCGAAGAGTTGTACCTGATAGAAATTAGAAAAAATAGAAGTCTTAGTTACAGTTTGCATGTTAAAATGCAATACTTGGTCAGAGGCAATGGCGGGCTTCTCCTTTAAGAAAACAGAACTAATTAAGAGGCTCTTCCCAGCCATGGCTTGAATTACAGTCTAGAGATAACAAGCAATAGATAGATCAGATCGGGTGCCAGGAAGAATGGGAAAAAACCAAATTGAAGCTTCAAAAGGAAACAATGTCTCACATCTCACAAACAAATTCTGTGGTTTTATGACCACTGTTTGTTCCTGGAGATGTCTAATCTTGAGCAAAGTCCATGTGTAAAGTGCTTCTGGCTAGTGTCTTCTGTTAATGTGTAAAACTTAAACTCTTTAGTAAAGGGCCTATTGTTTCCTGGGGATGTGCTTGATCTTGATCTGCTTTTCCTGATATGTACTATATAATCAGTTTGCTGCTCTTAGTAAAATGCAGCAGATTCAAAACCAATTCTAGGTGTCGTTTCTGTCTGACATCACCTGAACCTGTGCCCTCCTATCCAAGACCCTGATTCCGCAGTCAGAGGGAACCCCCCGCTGGGACGATCTGCGGCAAGACCTGATTTAAAATTTCACTCTTCATTGTAAGGTCACTGGGAGGGGAATGAAATTTAGGCAGGGACTGGCATGACATACATTTTGAAAAGATCATTGTGGCTTCAGTTTGGAAAACCAGTCAGACACCATTCCCCAACCCCTCATGGTTTAAGGTCATTATAGAAAAGCACACACACATTGCCTGTATTCTCATTGTAAAGTATTTCTCTCATATGCGTCCAGGGCTCCACTCACAGAGCTTCTAAAAGCCTTAGAATTTCCCAAATTACAGGATGTATTCCTTATTCATGCCCCCTCCTCAACAATAACTGAGTTTATTCTAATGAGGAGACTCCTGGTGAGCCCTTCTCTAGCTTCTGGACTGAGATATTCACCAGGAGACCACCCATGTGATTAGAGGACTTGCATTTTAGCCTGTGTGGTATTAGCCATACTTGACCACTGAGGAGAGAAGGAAGGCTAAAGATTGACTTCATTCACTTGACCAATGATTCAATCAACAATCCTACCTAATGGATTCCAATAAAAACTCTAGAACCAAAGTTCAGTGAAGTTCCCTGCTGGATAAACACTTGAATGGGCATAGAAAGTGACATCATTCTGATTCCACAGGAAGACCAAACACTTCACTTCCCTCAGGGAAATGACTGCTTCAGTTGTATACCCACTGAGGACCCCGCCAGGTTCCAGTGGACGTTCTGTTAGGACAGGTCAAGAAAGAAGTTAATCAAAGGAAAGGGTTAACCATACAAAGCAACTCTCTAGTTAAAGCAGGTCTGGTTCCCATAGTTACTCCCCCCCACCTTGAGTTTATTAGTTCCCAGAGCTACCTGAGGTCAGGATGAACTTTCCCAGCCCTGTAGGAGTACTTCTCACCCCCTAAGGAGCACCCCTACTCTCCAAGGGCTTCATAGCTGCAAACACAACCATTGTTTCAAACAAAGGGCAGAACAGGTGACTGATCCAATGAAGACTGCCTGGTCTGCAACCGCCAAGGTCCCACCAATCAGAGAAAGGCTCATCTTAACTGCAGTGGAAATCCCCTAAACTGGGAATAAAAGTGGAGAGGATCGGACCTCGGGCCGCTGCCCTCCAGTGCCCATGGGAGTGTGCTCGGCCCGACACGTCGATCTGTCTCTGTTACTGTCTCTGTGTTGTATTCTGTACTTTTTCCTTGATGTAATGTCTTTTATTAAAGCTTTTCCTCCACAGTTTTTGGCCTCTCGGAGAGATTCTTTGGTTATGAAGTGGCATGTCTAACCCAACAGTTCCAATCCAGGGTCACATAGAAGTCTCTGGCTAAACCAAGTGAGACACAAAACCAAACCACAGTCAAGAAACTGAGAAAGGGACTGGTAGAGATGGGGGAAGGCAATAGGCATGGGAGGGAGATAGGAAAGAGTAGGTGGGGAGTAGCCATCAGGATGTATTGTGTAACCTATAAATTATCAAATAAAAAATTAATGATAAAAAGGTAAGAAGAAGGGCTAGAGAGACAGCGCTCATACAGTTAAGAGCACCGGCTGCTCTTGCAAAGTCCTGTGCACTCACATGCAGCTAACAACCATCTGTAACTCCAGTTGTAGGGGGATCTATTCCATCTTCTGGCCCTCTGTGGGCATTGCACAACAGCTGCAGACTGCATGAAAAAATATTCATACACATAAAAAGTAATTAAAAATTAAGCTGGTGCGTAAAAAGTAAAAATCAAGTGGTGGTGCACTCAGGAGGCAAGAGGCCAGTGGATCTCTGTTAGATTCAAGGCCAGCCTGGGCTACATAGCAGTTCAGGCCAGCTGGCTACAGAGAGACCCTGTCTCAAAAATGACATAAATAAATAAATAAATATAAATAATAAATAAATTTAAATTTTAAAATGCAAAGGGAAGGGAAAGGAAGAAAGGAAAAGAAGCAGGAGGAGGAGGTATAGAAGAAAGATGAGGAGGAAGGAGGAGGGAGGGAGAGGAGGAGGAGGAGGAGGAGGAGGGAGGAGGATCACTCCACTTCCAGAGACTCCCAGATTTTATGTCTCTTCCTTTGGCTTTTACTGATCTATATCCTTACAGGACAATATTAATCACAAGAAAATGCAAAAGAAAAAAAGGCAGTGTGGTGATGCATGCCTTTTAGTCAGCACGAGGAACTGAGTCCAGCGTGTACGTGAGTTATGCCAGCTGGTCTACACAGTTGAGTTCCAGGCCAGACAGGGATGCTTCCCTGAGTTCATGAGTCCCTCTAGCAAATCAGTGAACCTGCAGGGATTGTAGGACTTCCCATACTTATACTTGGGTGGACAGAAATGTGGCAGCTTGAGGACCTTTAAAATATTGGAGTCTAAAGCGAGGACAGTCCTATGGGGGACAGAGGCCATACTTCAGGGGTTGTCCAGGAGATCAGCATCAGAACTGAACTGTAGCACACAAAGTGCCACACTGGTTGGGGCTGAAACAAATGTGTGCTTTTGGTCCATGTTAAATAAATTTTTTGCAAAAGGATTTTATTAGATCAGGCTGGTTTCCTTGAATTTCTGCTCTTCCTGCCTCCACCTTCCAGATGCTGGGATTCCAGCCGATGAACATCATCATGTCCGTCAAGTTAAAAGATGTGTTTGTGTGATGTGGTGTGTGTGTGTGTGTGTGTGTTGTGTGTGTGCTTTGTGTGGGTATCACCATGAGTAATGTGTGGGGCCAGAGGTCAACTTTGGGTGTCTGCCTCAGGCATTGACCACCTTGTTGGTGAGGAGTCTCTTACTGCGCTGACATACGTAGGGTAGCTGGCCAGTGACACCCTTGGAGGTCCTGTCTTCTGTCTCCCCAGGACTGGGATTCCAAGCCTTGAAGGAGAATGAGAAAGGATGTTGGTAGAGGAGGGAAGCTGTTCCCTCAAGATGACAGTCTCTTGTTCCTGAAGGGCATAGTGGTGTCAAGTAGCAGGAAAGAAGAATCCACTCGGGAATACACACTTAAGCAGGACCGATAAGTGGGAAGAGAGAGCCCAGTGCCCCCCAACCCAGCACCCCTCTGGCGGTCCCCCAGCTCTAGGGCCCTTCCAGCAAGGAACTCTCCTGCTTGCGTCACTGAAGCAGCTGCTTTCTCTTTTTTCAAGTCTTCCTTTTGGTCTTCTGTCTTTCCCGAACAGACAATGTTTTGCCCTTGGCTCTTCCATAGATGACAGCCACCAGCAACCCCCTGCTGTGTGACCTGTCACACCCAGGCATCTTACATATTTCTGAGACCAAATCAGGTCCTCAGGCTTTTTTTTTTTTTTTTTTTTACTTTTTTTTTTTCAACTTTTTCTTATTTTTAAGGCATTCTACAATACCAATGACACAGTTGTTTGATAACAGCATGTGTACTCACAGTTTACATCTGTCTATAAAATTAAAGTATTGGTGCATCATTGTTGCACATCAGTATCTATGTCCAAATTTTTCTGAAACAACCCCAAGTTCTCCGATAGTCGCAGAGTCTGGAGAAGCTTGTATGCACCAGGCAGTGTCTGACATTGATCAATCAAGCGTGTCCATGACTTATATTCCTGTAAATTCTATGATTTCACCCCTATCTACTCTCACACAGCCCCTTACATTTACCATGCTCCTTCTTCTGCGTTTGTTCCCTGGGCTTTGGGAAAGGGGCACAAGTGGAGTGAGAAAGTAAAACGAGTTCTCAATTTCTTTGGAGGTTTGTCATTTTGGACTCCAGTGTCTGTTCATGTTGTTTCCCTTCATGGAACTTGACAGCTTTCTCCAGTGATACCCTTTTAGTCATATTAACAAGTCTCAAGCTATTGATGTACAGGCATTTAAGCGTACCACTAGCTCGTCAAGCTAGCTGTGAGGCCATAGGATTTNCTGCCGGCAGAAGGTAACACCCACATTTAGGGTGGGCCATCCGGGTTGAGGTAGTCCAATCCGAAGATCCTTTTTCTCTCATTTGTTCCTTAGTCCAGTTGACACCCAGGATTAACCATCACAAGTCCACCCCTTGTCAACTTCACACCCAATAAATAGCCTCTCCTTATGTTATGCTTAAATGTCAATTGCGAACAATGGCAAGGTCATAATTCCACCTAACATGTTATAAGTGTCTCATGTGCAATAGCAAAACATTATATCTTAGAGTAGGTGGTAATGTCCTTGAGGAACACTTAGTCCTTCAGTATCTAATAACCTAAGTATGACAACACTTAACACATCTCAGTTGCACATTCAAAAGGGAACAACACAAGTATCTGCTTAATATATATATGTATATATATATATATATATATATATATATATATATATTGACAAGGGCTAACAATAATGAGAGGTGGGGCTGGGGAAATGGCTCAGAATTTAAGAGCCATTGCAGAGGATCCAAGATCAGTTCCACATGGGCAGCTCGCAATCACTTGTAACTTTAGTTCCAGGGGGCCTTCCAAGGGTACCCACATATGTGGGGGCATAGCCACATATAGACACATGCACACAATCAAAATCAATTAAAATTTCTTAAAAAGAAGACTGAGCTAGGTGTGATGTGCACACCTTTAATCTCAGGCTCTGTCCCCAACAACTCTGGCAATAATATAGCCCTCCCCTTACCCTCAAGGAGCTGCCATTGAAGTCCATTGAAGTAGGTGAATCTATGTGAGATGGGGGCCAGCCTGATCTACATAGTTCCAGGCTAACTGAAGAGTATAGACCCTGTCTGAAAAAAACAACAACAGCCGTGCGTGGTGGCACATGCCTTTAATCCTAGCACTTGGGAGGCAGAGGCAGGAGGATCTTTGTGAGTTCAAGGCCAGCCTGGTCTACAGAGTGAGTTCCAGGACAGCTGGGACTATAGGGAGACCCTGTCTTGAAAAGACCAAAACAACAACAACAACAAACAAACAAGCAAACACAAAGAAGAATGAAAATATGAAGAATGGGGATAAGCAGAGCATGGAAAACACAAGGAAATCCAAGCAGAGCTAATACTCTTTTCTCGGCCATACTTGGATAAAGATTCTGAGATAAGGGTTTTTGCCAGTTCCCTGAAGATGAATTGAAAACCAATTTATTAATTCTCTCAACAAAGGTGTGTGATGGCAGAGACATTAGAAATTAAAGGTAAATTGCTGGGCGTGGTGGCACACGCCTTTAATCCTAGCACTTGGGAGGCAGAGGCAGGTGGATCTCTGTGAGTTCAAGGCCAGCCTGGTCTACATAGTGAGTTCCAGGACAGCTGGGGCTTTAGGGAAATCCTGTCTCAAAAAGACCAAAGAAAAGAAAAAAAGAAAGAAATTAAAGGTAGGTGATGGGGTGGAGAGATAGCTCTGAGGCTAAGAGCACTGTTGCTCATGAGTGGGTTTGGTTCCTAGCACCCACATGGTAGCTAACAGCCATCCTTAACTCCAGTTCCAGGGAATCCAATACCCTCTTCTGGCCTCTGTGGTCATTGCATTTATGTGGTTCATTTACATACATGCAGGCACAACACTCATACACATAGAAAAAAAATTTTTTAAGATTAAAAATTTAGCCAGGCATGGTGGCACAGGCCTTTAATCCTAGCACTTGGGAGGCAGAGGCAGGCAGATCTTTGTGAGTTCAAGGCCAGCCTGGTCTACAGAGCAACTTCCAGGACAGCTAGGGCAACAAGGAGACCCTGTCTCAAAAAGACCAAAAAAAAAAAGTTTAAAAAATTATCTTTGAGGTTCCTTCTGGGTCTATTTTTAAATTATTCCATTAATGAGACTAAGAACACCCACCAAAAAAAGGACTCCCTTAATAAAGGGATGGAGGGAGGGATGGAGAGGAAGGAGGGAGGACTTCAATGGCAGCTCCTTGAGGGTAAGGGGAGGGCTATATTATTGCCAAAGTTGTTGGTGGCAGAGCCTGGGCAAGCTTAGCAGCTAGGCTCAGCCATCTGTCTTCAATAGGCCAATTGAAAAGAAGAGTAATAGTGAAAGGCAGAGAGATATTTATTCAGTGTGGCCCCACTGGGAAGAGGAGCACATGAAAAGCTCTACTGACCCTCCACATCCCCAAGACCATCTTCAGAGACCTGACATGAGATTGGAGTTTAAAGGGAAGGCAAGAGGTGCACGTAACTAAGAGGTCCTGGTCATGAAGTGGTCTGACCTTAGAAAGTTATCAGAACCAGTAAAATCTCTTCCTAAGAGATAAGAGATAAGTTCCTCGTTTGGCTGGCACTAGTTTTCAGTTTTGGTTTCTCCCAGATTGAGATTTCTGAGAAAATTTCAATTCCTTAGGGACTATCAGTTCAGTAGTCTGGTAGCCAAATAGGACAAGTGTCTCTTTTGAATATCTTCACTACTACCAGGATGATTACAGTATATCAGATGAGGCAAGTGACAAGGACGGGAGTCAGGCCACAGGACCTGGGAGACCTTGCCACACCCACTCCAGTGTCATCTGTGTGAGCAATGATGAAAGTCATAATAGCAGACGGGAGATATGTGTCTTTCGAGGCTAAGCTCCCTGGTGGTCCCTGGCAGAATGCTCGGCCTTAGCTTCCAAGATCACGACGTGCTACAAAGATGTTATGCTTCTTGGGTATTGGACTTTGCACACTGTCTTTTGATTCTTTTCCTGAGTACAGCACAACCTCAGTCCCAGACAAGGGACAGTTAAATGTGTCTGGAAATAAATCAGACGAACAGAAGCTTCCACCCACTAACAGCTGACTTACACAACATGCATGGATATCTGTGAACCTAAGAAAAATCATGCAGAGAAACATTATCTAAAGACCCTTTTTGTCCTAAAAGTCCCTACAAAGATATTGTGAATGGAAGACATTGCACTGAGTGATATCATAGTCAGTTACAAGTAGCAGAAGTGTTTTTCCAGACTTAATAAAAGCTCAGTCCCTTAAGCAAGGAGCTACACCTGATAGAATTAGTAAAATAGAAGTCTTAGTTACAGTTTTGCATGTTAAAATGCAATACTTGGTCAGAGGCAAGTGGCGGGCTTCTCCTTTAAGAAAAACAGAACTAATTAAGAGACTCTCCCAGGCCATGGCTTGAATTACAGTCTAGAGATAACAAGCAATAGATAGATCAGATCGGGTGCCAGGAAGAATGGGAAAAAACCAAATTGAAGCTTCAAAAGGAAACAATGTCTCACATCTCACAAACAAATTCTGTGGTTTTATGACCACTGTTTGTTCCTGGAGATGTGCTAATCTTGAGCAAAGTGCCATGTGTAAAGTGCTTCTGGTTAGTGCTTCTGGTTAATGTGTAAAACTTAAACTCTTTAGTAAAGGGCCTATTGTTCCTGGGGATGTGCTGATCTTGATCTGCTTTTCCTGACATGTACTATATAATCAGTTTGCCTGCTCTTAGTAAAATGCAGCAGATTCAAAACCAATTCTAGTGTCGTTTCTGTCTGACATCACCGAACCTGTGCCCTCCTATCCAAGACCCTGATTCCCGCAGTCAGAGGGAACCCCCCCGCTGGGACGATCTGCGGCAAGACCTGATTTAAAATTTCACTCTTCATTGTAAGGTCACTGGGAGGGGAATGAAATTTAGGCAGGGACTGGCATGACATACATTTTGAAAAGATCATTGTGGCTTCAGTTTGGAAAACCAGTCAGACACCATTCCCCAACCCCTCATGGTTTAAGGTCATTATAGAAAAGCACACACACATTGCCTGTATTCTCATTGTAAAGTATTTCTCTCATATGCGTCCAGGGCTCCACTCACAGAGCTTCTAAAAGCCTTAGAATTTCCCAAATTACAGGATGTATTCCTTATTCATGCCCCCTCCTCAACAATAACTGAGTTTATTCTAATGAGGAGACTCCTGGTGAGCCCTTCTCTAGCTTCTGGACTGAGATATTCACCAGGAGACCACCCATGTGATTAGAGGACTTGCATTTTAGCCTGTGTGGTATTAGCCATACTTGACCACTGAGGAGAGAAGGAAGGCTAAAGATTGACTTCATTCACTTGACCAATGATTCAATCAACAATCCTACCTAATGGATTCCAATAAAAACTCTAGAACCAAAGTTCAGTGAAGTTCCCTGCTGGATAAACACTTGAATGGGCATAGAAAGTGACATCATTCTGATTCCACAGGAAGACCAAACACTTCACTTCCCTCAGGGAAATGACTGCTTCAGTTGTATACCCACTGAGGACCCCGCCAGGTTCCAGTGGACAGTTCTGTTAGGACAGGTCAGAAAGAAGTTAATCAAAAGGAAAGGGTTAACCATACAAGAGCAACTCTCTAGTTAAAGCAGGTCTGGTTCCCATAGTTACTCCCTCCCACCTTGAGTTATTAGTTCCCAGAGCTACCTGAGGTCAGGATGAACTTTCCCAGCCCTGTAGGAGTACTTCTCACCCCCTAAGGAACCCATTACTCTCCAAGGGGCTTCATGCTGCTAAACACAACCATTGTTTCAAACAAAGGGATGCAGAACAGGTGGACTGATCCAATGAAAGACTGCCTGGTCTGCAACCGCCAAGGTCCCACCAATCAGAGAAAGGCTCTCTATAACTGCAGTGGAAATCCCCTAAACTGGGAATAAAAGTGGGAGAGGATCGGACCTCGGGGCCGCTGCCCTGCCCTCCAGTCCCATGGGAGTGTGCTCGGCCCGACACGTCGATCTGTCTCTGTTACTGTCTCTGTGTTGTATTCTGTACTTTTTCCTTGATGTAATGTTCTTTTATTAAAGCTTTTCCTCCACAGTTTTTGGCCTCTCGAGAGATTCTTTGGTAGAGTGGCATGTCTAACCCAACAGTTCCAATCCAGGGTCACATAGAAGTCTCTGGCTAAACCAAGTGAGACACAAAACCAAACCACAGTCAAGAAACTGAGAAAGGGACTGGTAGAGATGGGGGAAGGCAATAGGCATGGGAGGGAGATAGGAAAGAGTAGGTGGGGAGTAGCCATCAGGATGTATTGTGTACACCTATCAAATTATCAAATAAAAAATTAATGAATAAAAAGGTAAGAAGAAGGGCTAGAGAGACAGCGCTCATCAGTTAAGAGCACCGGCTGCTCTTGCAAAGTCCTGGCACTCACATGGCAGCTAACAACCATCTGTAACTCCAGTTGTAGGGGAATCTAATTCCATCTTCTGGCCTCTGTGGGCATTGCACAACATGAGTACACTTACATATTTAAGACTCATACACATAAAAAGTAAAAATTAAGCTGGTAAAAAAGTAAAAATCAAGTGGTGGTGCACTCAGGAGGCAGAGGCAAGTGGATCTCTGTAGATTCAAGGCCAGCCTGGGCTACATAGCAAGTTCCAGGCCAGCTGGGGCTACAGAGAGACCCTGTCTCAAAAAGACATAAATAAATAAATAAATATAAATAAATAAATAAATTTAATTTTAAAATGCAAAGAGAAGGGGGAAAGGAAAAGGAAAAGAAGCAGGAGGAGGAGGTATAGAAGAAAGATGAGGAGGAGGAGGAGGAGGAGGAGGAGGAGGATCAACTCCACTTCCCAGAGACTCCCAGATTTTATGTCTCTTCCTTTGGCTTTTACTGATCTATATCCTTACAGGACAATATTAATCACAAGAAAATGCAAAAGAAAAAAAGGCAGGTGTGGTGATGCATGCCTTTAAGTTCAGCACTGAGGAGGCAAAGACAGGTGTATCTGTTTGTTCAAAGCCAGTCTGGTCTACACAGTGAGTTCCAGGCCAGACAGGGATGCTTCCCTGAGTTCATGAGTCCCTCTAGCAAATCAGTGAACCTGCAGGGATTGTAGGACTTCCCATACTTATACTTGGGTGGACAGAAATGTGAGCAGCTTGAGGACCTTTAAAATGATTGGAGTCTAAAGCGAGGACAGTCCTATGGGGGACAGAGCCCATACTTCAGGGGTTGCTCCAGGAGATCAGCATCAGAACTGAACTGTAGCACACAAAGTGCCACACCTGGTTGGGGCTGAAACAAAATGTGTGCTTTTGGTCATGTTAAATAAATTTTTGCAAAAGGATTTCATATAGATCAGGCTGGTTTCCTTGAATTTCTGCTCTTCCTGCCTCCACCTTCCAAGTGCTGGGATTCCAGATGAACATCATCATGTCCGTCAAGTTAAAATGTGTGTGTGTGTGTGTGTGTGTGTGTGTGTGTTTAAGTGTGCTGGTGTTCATGTACATGTGTGTGAACACAAAGGCCAGAGGTCAACTTTGGGTGTCATGCCTCAGGCATTGACCACCTTGTTGGTGAGGAGTCTCTTACTGCCCTGACTAGACTAGGGTAGCTGGCCAGTGACACCTTGGGATCGGCCTGTCTCTGTCTCCCCAGGACTGGGATTCCAAGCCTTGAAGGAGAATGAGAAAGGATGTTGGTAGAGGAGGGAAGCTGTTCCCTCAAGATGACAGTCTCTTGTTCCTGAAGGGCATAGTGGTGTCAAGTAGCAGGAAAGAAGAATCCACTCGGGAATACACACTTAAGCAGGACCGATAAGTGGGAAGAGAGAGCCCAGTGCCCCCCAACCCAGCACCCCTCTGGCGGTCCCCCAGCTCTAGGGCCCTTCCAGCAAGGAACTCTCCTGCTTGCGTCACTGAAGCAGCTGCTTTCTCTTTTTTCAAGTCTTCTTTTGGTCTTCTGTCTTTCCCGAACAGACAATGTTTTGCCCTTGGCTCTTCCATAGATGACAGCCACCAGCAACCCCCTGCTGTGTGACCTGTCACACCCAGGCATCTTACATATTTCTAGGACCAAATTCAGGTCCTCAGGCTTTTTTTTTTTTTTTTTTT
>VZQC01015340.1:1768356-1830706 GCA_009823505.1 Rhizomys pruinosus | reverse complement strand
TCCCGGCGGGCTGAGGACCCGAACCTAGCCCCCGCCAGCCACCTGGCCCTCCGCCACCGACCAGAAATCAATTGTCCAGCACCACAAAAGTCACTCTGCCCTAAGCCTTTACCTGGCTAGAGCTGTGTCGGACGGCTCCAAGTGTTCCTAACAGGTCCGGACCTGGAGTCCAAACACACCACCCTTCTACGGCTGATTCAGCCACCCGAGCCTCCTCAGGCTTTTGTGACAAGCACTTTACTATCTTAGTTATTTTTCCCGTTGCTGTGATTTTAAAAATAAAAAAACAACTTAAGCAAGAAAGAGTTTATTTGGCTCCCAGTTTGAGGTTACAGTCCATCATGATGGGATGTCACAGTGGCAAGAGCTTGAGGCAGCTGGTCAGATTTCATCACAATCAAGAAGCAGAGGGTTAGGGAGATGGTTCAGCAGTTCAGAGTATTGGCTGCTCTTACAGGGGACCTGGATTCAGTTCTAACAGCTAGCAGTAACTCCAGTTCCAGGGGAATCCAGGAGAGTCTGATGCCCTTTTCCTGCCTCTGCAGGCATTGTACGTATGAGGTATGAGGTACACTTATGTAACATACATACAAAAACCTGTACACATAAAAATAAAAATAAATAAATCAAAATATTAAAAAGTAACAAAAGCAAGCCAAGCACAGTGGCCCAGGCCTCTAAACCAAGCACTCAGGAGCGGGTAGATCTCTGTGAGATCAAGGCCAGCCTGGTCTACATAGTGAGTTCCAGGCCAGCTGGGGGCTACAGGGAGACCCTGTCTCAAATCGACAAAAAATAAAGAAATTAAATAAGAAGAGGCTGATGAACGAGTATGCTCAGCTCACTCCATTTTTTACAGTTCAAAATCCAGCTTGGGGAATGGGGTCTTCCCACCTCTACTGACCTAATCAAGATGAGCTCACCACAGGCCCATTCAGAGGCCTGTCTCTTAGTCAATTCTAGGATCTCAGTAAGTTCA
This sequence comes from Rhizomys pruinosus, assembly GCA_009823505.1. Classification (NCBI taxonomy): domain Eukaryota; kingdom Metazoa; phylum Chordata; class Mammalia; order Rodentia; family Spalacidae; genus Rhizomys; species Rhizomys pruinosus. Next base: position 1,829,727 of record VZQC01015340.1, on the reverse strand, counting down.
CAGGTGAGATTAACCATCACACCACTGAGCTGTCTCCCAAGCTCCAGGTTAAAACTCTGTTAATTAGTTAGTTAGTTAGTTAGTTTCATTTTTAATTATGTGTATGTGTGAATGTCTGTGTATAGGTATGTGCACATCTGTGTGGGTGCCCAGAGAGGCCAGAAGAAGGTGTCAGATTCCGTGCAGCTGGAGTTTCAGGCTGAAGTTGCCCATTGTGAGTGCTGGGAACCAAACCCTGCTCTCTTCTATAAGAGCAGTACATGTTCTTAGCCACTGGGCCATCTATCCCCCCAAGTTAAGAGTCTTAAAAAATGTTCTAACTCTTACCTCAAGGTCCAGTTCATAGCCTTAAAGCCCTTTTATTCTAATGAACCTCATTTCTGAGAGGAGTTATGAATAACATATCAGCTTCCTTTCCCAACCGACCACTGCTATTATTCTTTTATTATACTTTACATCAACCAACAACAGATCAAAGTAACTATTCCACCAAAATCTGGCTTGGGAAATCAATGAGTTTATTGGGCTTGTTTACAGAGCGTGAGTGAGAGGTTACTTCCAGGAACATGAGTGACCCCCAAAACAGCTTCTCCACTGCAAAGTGCCACACCATCATAGATGAAGACCTCATGGAAGGTACATCATGGGGTTCTCTTTCTGTTAACACTTCACTTCCTATGTACTCTAAGTCCTTCCAGGGTCTTTGCAGATGGATAGAACAGGAAAGAGTAATGACTGGACTCCAAGTGAGGATCTGGTGACGCTCCCTTCCTGCATCCTCTGTGGAATGTTGTGGTGGTTTGAATGAGAATGTCCCCCATAGGCTTTAAGTATTCAGACATTTTGTCTCCAGTTGGTGGCACTGTTTTGGGGGGTCTTAGAAGGTGTGGCCATGCTGGAGGAAATATGTCACTGGGGGTGGGCTTAGTGAATTTAACAAGCCTTGTGGTCTCCAGTCTCTCTCTCTCTCTCTCTCTCTCTCTCTCTCTCTCTCTCTCTCTCTCTGCTTCCTGTGCTCATTGCAAGATGTGACCCTCGGCTTGCTGCTCCAGCCCCAGCCACCATGCTTCCCGCCACAATGGATTCTAATTCCCTGGAACCATCAGTCGTAAGCTCAAATAAACTCTTCCTTTTATAAGTTTCCTTGGTCATGGTAGATTTATCACAGCAACAGAAAAGTGACTAATACAAATGTCAATATTTCTACTACCATTATCATAGACTGTGGGACTGAGACTTTGTCTGGCTGGAAGCGAGGACCTGCAAATACTATCCTGGTAGCTCCATGAGCATCTGGCAGCCCCCTGCAGTCAGGATAATGCAGTATTCTTGCCTCACCTGGACAGAGCTCCAGACCCTAAAGGCTCTCTCTTTTATGTACCCAGAATATGTCACACCTCCAGTTTATTATACACACAACCGGGAGTTCTACTGCCCCCATAAAAGCCAATATGGCTCGTACTTCCCTTCTCCTCATTCACACCCTCCTGCCCCCCTTCCTTGCCCAGAGTACAGTAGCCTTAGTATATAAGCACATTACTATTATCAATAAATTGAGCCTTTTCCTCGAGGAAACCCTCCTGGTCTCTTGTCTGAATCCATCTTTTTCTTTCTTTCTTTCTATTCCCTCTGAGTCTTACTCCCTATCTCCCTCCCTGTCCCTGCTTGGGCTCAAGCTTTAATTGTTAACCTCTGTCCAGGGACAATCCCCTGAGGCTTGCAGTACTGGGAGCTTCAAACCCCGGGGGGAGGGGGGGGGGACGATGACATCAGGTGGAAGTCAGCACACATGCGGCACATTTAAAGGAACATGAGACAACAGTGGACTTGCTGTAACTTTATTGTTCTGTTCGTTGGAAACTATTGCTACGAGACCAAGTTGATTTCTACCCCAAGATGGCATCATATTATGCCAGGGGGAAAAAAAAGCCATCCAATAATACCTCTCTTCCTCTTTACTCTCTTGCTGCAACTCCTCCTGAGAGCTGTGGTATCAGAAATCTTTTGGGGAAAGTAAAGAGTGATGATCAGTCTTCTATAACTTCTTCCATGCTCTTGAGAGGGTTTTGATTTTCTGTAGTAGGTAATTTGATAGAATCCCTGCATTATAAGAGTTTAATTTGAAACTGTCATATATCTTAAAAGACACAAATTTTACAAGATTAAATGTATATGGTCTGGGCTGGCAAAATGGCTGTGATGATTAATCTTGGTTGCCAACTTGACTGGATCTGGACTCAATTAAAACACAAGGTGATGGACATTTCTGTGAGGGATTTTCTTGATCAGATTATTTTAATTGGGAAGGCCTTAAATGTGTGCGGCATCTTCTGGTAGCACCTCAGATAAAAGGACGTGCAAAAAGGAAAGTGCTTCTTGCCTGCTTGGCTCCACTCCTTCTGGCAAGTGCACCTCTCCTCTTGCTGCAGCATTCCTTCACTGATATCGGAACCAGATTCTTCAGGCTTCAACTATAGACTGAAGACCAGCAGCTCTCCAGGAATCCTCTAAGCCTTCAGCACCAGATTGGGACTGCTCAGATGTCCAGAATCATGGGCTGAGCAACTACCAAATTCTCAGCCTCAACAGGCTAAAGGAGGCATTACTAGACTACCTGGCCCATATGATGTAAAGCAACCTAATAAACCACATATAATGATTATATATCATATATATTCATTATATCAGTTCCATTCCTTTAGAAAACCCTAATAAGCCCAAATAAACTCTTCCTCTTATATCTTGCCTTGGTCATGGTACTTTATCACAGCAACAGAAAATTAACTAACGCTGAGAAGAAGAGGGAGAAGGAGAATTAAGAAAAACTAGTTTTGTAGCTGGAGAGATGGCTCCATAGGTAGAGGTGTTTGCCACCATTCCTGACAACCTGAGTTTGATACCTGGAACTCCCTCCACATACATGCACAGGATGTACACACTCACACTAGTAAGTAAACACACACATGCAATAAATGAATAAAATTGAAAAAAAGAAAAAGCTCATTTTGTTTGAAAATACCATAATGAAGCTTCATACTGTGTATACTAATTCATATTCTTTTAAATTAAAAAAAAGGCCTTGGCAGTTGATCTAATAAAAGGATTTTAAAATGTACATTACTCCAAGGTACATGAAGCATATACATAGTACATGAAAACAGCATGAAGTATTTTTATATCTTACCATTCTTTCTTGCCCATAACGATTAAAAAATGAAATAACCTTTTAATTTGTTCTCAGAAACTGTTTTGGAAGGAAATACTTATCAGAAATCTATCTATTCAACATTAAATTTTATAGTAATGAATTTTATAGTAATGAATTTTATCCTATTCAGTGAATGCTGCTATATAAACAAGACAAATTTCAGGGTTTTATGAAGCATTTAATAGACTCAAATATACATGTTTTTCCTTAAATATATTTATTTAGGTATGATACAGACCTGTAACACCAGAATCTAGTATGTCAAGTCCCTCACCAAGCTAAGGTTTGAGCCTTGGAAATACTACTTACTCGACCTGTTTATCTCCATAGATTATGGGATGACTTTCCCTGACTGCCAGTTTTCTCATTCAGCTCCAAGTCCTGTTCAGTAGATTCTATTTCATTCCAAAATGACTCACTAGGTATTATAAAAACTTGCTATTTCTTTTTCTTTCCTCTTTGAAACCAGCCATCTTCTTGGTCAGTCCCACCCTGGTCTCTACTGAGACCAGCACCACTGCACCATGTTTTCACCTCTCAGTTGTATGTGCCTTGCTCCTGACTGAATGTCTTTAGAAACCCCCATTCGCGGACTTGCCTTGGCCCATCTCTTCTGTTTCTCTGACCACACTCTCCCTTCCTGTCCACTTCCTATAAGAGAGTGGTTCCTAGAGGGGATAGCATTATGAGGACTGGGGCTGCTCTGCAGAACTGACTAGGGGTTCAGTTGAAGCTGTCAGAGACAGCTAAGGGATCATTATTTCTATAGTTATCCCTTTTTCTTAAATGTTTTATTCTTTGATGATTTCATACATGCCTATATTTCCTGCTGTTTCCCACCTCCATTCCCCTCTCTCAATTTTCCGACTCCAATTGAACCTTTCCAAGAAGTCTCCCTCCTAATTTCATGTCTATTTTTTGTGTGTGTATGACCCACTGACTTTTGTTAGGGTTGCTTTTATGAGACTGAGTGGTGAGTTATTGTATGTGTGTGAGTGTTTTGTTTGCATATATGTAAGTGTACCACATGCATGCAGAAGCCAGAAGAGGGTGTTGGATCCCCTGGAACTGGAGTTATAGAAGGTTGTTCCTTGCCATATGCATGCTGGGTATTGAACCCTAGAAGAACAACATGTGTTCTTAAGCTATTTGTGTTCTCTTGGAATTTATTCAGTTTACTTGTATCTTCTTTCGTTTCCTTGATGTTTATCAATATTCATTGATTGATACTGATCATTCTTTTCAACTCTTTCTCTGGAATTTCATCTAAGTAGCTCTCACGGGGGGGGTCACTACTCTGAGACTGGTAGATTTTACAAAAGACATACTGCCTTGGTTCTTCATGTCACTTGTGTTTTTGTATTGGGATTTACACATCAGAACTTATATCGTTGATTAAATTTATTCTTATTATTTAGGTGACTTTAGGTTGGAAATGTATGCAATTTCAAGAAAGACTAAATTGTAGGGGTTGAGATGTCATTTTCCTCTGTTAGATTGGTGTTCAGGGCACCAGGCTCTATCCCTAGACCCCTTCTGCAGTCACTATCCAGGTGAGACCCTCTGCGAAAACAGAATAATAGTTAACTATACAACAATCACCTTTTAAACATTAATCATTTCATGAAGTAAAGGGACGTTGATAGTTCTGTGTGTGCTAGTATATTAGTTACTATGGGTATGAGTTGAAAAGAAAAGAAAAAAGAAAAGAGAAGAGAAAAGAAAAGAAAGAAAAGAAAAGAAAAGAAAAGAAAAGAAAAGAAAAGAAAAGAAAAGAAAAGAAAAGGGGGAAAACACAAAAGGACTCATTATAGGGCCTGGAGAGATGGCTCAGCAGTTAAGAGCACTAACTGCTCTTGCAGAGGACCTGGGTTCAATTACCAGCACCTACATGGCAGCTAAAAACCATCTGTTTCTCCAGCTCCAGGGGATCTTATACCTTCTTCTGACCTGTGTGGGCATTGCATGGCACAGGTGCACTTACACACCTGCAGGCAATACACTCTTATACACACAAAATTTTTTAAAGAATATATATTTTTTTAATTCTTGTATGTGTGTGAATGTATTGTCTGCATGTAAGTTGGTGCACCCATGTCGTACAATGCCACGGAGGTCAGAAGAGGGTGTCAGATTCCCCTGGAACTGGAGTTAAAGACGGTTCTCAGCCGCCATGTGGGTGCTGGGGATCGAACCCAGGTCCTCTGCAAGAGCAGTCGGCACTCTTAACCAATAGGCCATCTCTCCAGCCCAGAATATATATTTTTTAAAAGAGTAGTGGTTAGTATTGGGACCATAGAGGGGAAGGAGAGGAGGGGATTGTAAATAGGAAAAGGAACTATTGGGGGGGAAAGTTGGGGATGAGAGAAATTTTGCTAGACATAGACTGAAGAGAGAAAGATAAATATACGCTTTCAGATAACACAGAACAGTCCTATCTCTGAGAATACTGACGTGGGGACTTGGCAAACCAGGCCAGACGGTGTTAGTTTTTTTTTTTTTTCGGGGGGGGAGGAAAAATGAAAGAATAAGGATAGAAGATAGAAGGGAAAAGGCAAAGAACAGGCTAGGCCCAAAACAACCTTGGCTATCTAAGATGGAATGGATAAATGTGGAAGGACAGAGGGAGGGAGGGAGGAGGAAGGAGGGAGGAGAGAGAGAGAGAGAGAGAGAGAGAGAGAGAGAGAGAGAGAGAGAGAGAGAGAGAGAGAGAGAGAGAACTGAGAGATCTGTGATGAACAGCAGTCCCATTCTCCTCCTCCTGTTTTACTTTGGCTGGACTGATGCTTTGCCCAGACCGTGGGCAGTGCTTCACAGATGGAGTCTCAAATCTGCTTACAACTCTGCAAACTCCTTTCAATGCAGACTCCACACATCTAGCTCTTGTCTATCTTCTGCTTGCTTCTTAGTCTATGTGAAAATTCCAGTGTATACTCTGGTTCCCACCTCAGCTCACCGAATGCTGTTCCAATCTGATTTAAGGTTTCTGTTCTGCAATTTTGCAGTGTTCATTGTCAGATTTCAGCACGCAAACACTTGGTCTGTGTTTCTCAAAGTTTGATTCAGAGAGGGTCATGGGTTGCCAAGCTACAGTGGTAGCACAAGTCCTTTTGAAATTTCATCTTGCACTTTCTGTGCTGCTAGCGCTCCCGCAAACATGGTGAACGTTCATAAAATCCGCCGGACCTTCTGCAAGAAATGTGGCAAGCACCATCCCCACAAAGTGACACAGTACAAGAAGGGCAAGGATTCCCTGTATGCCCAGGGAAAGCAGCATTATGACAGGAAACAGAGTGGCTACGGTGGGCAGACTAAGCCTATTTTCCGCAAAAAGGCTAAAACTACAAAGAAGATTGTGTTGAGGTTTTGAGTGTGTTGAGCCCAACTGCAGATCTAAGAGAATGTTGGCTATTAAGAGATGTAAGCATTTTTAACTGGGAGGTGATAAGAAGAGAAAGGGCCAAGTGATCCAGTTCTAAGCTGACTTTTTTTTAATATTTATTTTTATTTTATTTATTTATTTTATGTGCATGAATGTACTGTCTGCTTGTAGGTCTGTGCACCCGTGTCGTGTAACGCCGCCGCGGAGGTCAGAAGAGGGCATCGGATTCCCCTGGAACTGGAGTTCTCCTGGAATTGGAGTTACGGACGGTTCTCAGCTGCCATGTGGGTACTGAGGATCAAACCCGGGTCCTCTGCAAGAGCAGTCGGTGCTCTTAACCGCTAGGCCATCAAAGCTGACTTTTTAATGAAGACAATAAAATCCTGAGTCTTCACTTCAGTTATTAGCTTCCCACTTGCTGTTTAGTTGGGTTTTTAACCTAAATTTTTTGAAACTTAATTGAGATTAAAACATAGTATCATTTTGTCTTATGTAGCTGATAAAAATCTGTGTAAATGAATCCTTCGGCATGAATATAGATAGGGCATAGCTATGTAAAATGCTGAAAATACTGACTAAATATTATACAAGAAAAAAATAGCATCTTGCTTCTGCTCTGTCGGTTTCCAGTGCTGAACACCCAACACCACGGGGAAGTTTTTACTGACTCCTCCTTCAGTGGTTGTCGCTGCTGCCCTGGGTATGGCCTTTTTTTCCAGTTGTTCAAACTGTCTGTTACTTTTCTGATTGCTATTTTTCAGTTTTTCCAGGTTATTCCATGGCTACTCTGGCCAACCATGCACAAATGTCAGCCATGAAAGATACCACTTTAAAGGCAATATTTATCAGGCCTTTTAATGTAGCATCAAAACACATACATAGGTAGGCGTACATTTTAATCAGGCATGCCAAAAGGTGAAAATGAATAAACAAAAGAGGTGACCACAGGCTTTGTCACCTGGTTATGTTGGGAAATTCTAGGGGCAGACAGCATTGTCTTGGGCTGTCTTAACATGGAATGACATAAAAACAATTGTGAATAATCATGACACAATTAATTAACAAAGTAAAAAAGATTTTTCTATCTAGCAAAGGGAGCAAGGTTAACTCTTTGGGGGTCTGTAAGGTTGTGTTTTGCCTTCTTTTGGTCTGTTTCCTTCAGTACCTTCAGTCCTGTAGGATGTCAAGGTTGGCCTCTTCCTTCAGATCTTCACTGTTAACAAACTAGAAGGCACTGTCCAACTGCTGAGTCTGGGACCTGAGGGTCCAGCTGTGGCATCTGAGACTTTCTATACATATCAAAAGATGGACAACTAATAAAATACTGGCCCAGAGGAGTTTGTCTTTCAGGGAATGTAGGATCTAGTTTGGAGAATTTCACAAAAGCCCCAATTAGCCTGTGGAGGAATAAGACTGTTTTCTTCCTTTCCTTGGTAATTTCTTTTTTTTTCTGTACCCTAATACCATCAACAGTTTTATTTACTTTTTAATATTTTTATTGAAGTTCTGTGCATTTCATACAATGCTTCTCAGTCCAGTTTAGAGTCATTCCTCTTTCCATTCCCCCCACCCCACCCAAGCTCATGAATTCTGCTATGGATTTCTTGCATCTTTTTCTCAGTCTTTTTAAAGTTTTTCTTTGCAGGGGTTTACTCTTTGGGGCAAAACTTTACTTTTTCAGTCAGTTCTTTGACCCAGTCCTTTTTTCTGTTGTTCCCTCCAATTTGTATTGCTCTAAAATATGCATATATATCTCACATATACCTAAATTATAATGATTAAAAATAATCTATAAGTTGATTCCAAAACATGTTTAGAATTCATATTTTCCCCTTAATTTTATAGTACTCTAAAATATGCATACATACCCTCCACCCATATACCAATATTACAAAGTCTCAACATAAATGGTAGGTTAATTCTAGAGCCCATTAAGGGCTCTAACCGCACCGCTGCTTTCATATAAAAAAGAAATATAACATTGATGATGCTTAGTTTGCTTTGCAACTAAGGATTTGATGATAGCATCTACAAATGAGGAATACAGTCTTCATTTGTTTTTCTGGGACTGTGTTACTTCACTTAGTATAATGTCTTCTAGTTCCATCCATTTACCTCCAAAGTTCATGATGTCATCTTTCTTTACTGCTGCATAGATCTCCATTGTGTAGATGTACCACATTTTCTGTATCCACTCATTGGTTGAGGGACACTTGGGTTGCTTCCAGCTCTTTGCTATTGTGAAGAGAGCTGCAATAAACATAGATGTGCATGTATCTCTGTGATAGGATGAGTCTTACACCACCCAGGAGTGGTATAACTGGGTCAGATGGTAAGCTCATTTTCAGTATTTTAAGAGTTCTCCACATTGTTTTTCAAGAGGTGCTACAGGAGTTTGCATTCCCACCAGCAGTGAATGAGTGTTCCCTTTTCCCAACAACCTCTCCAGCATTTGGTGTCATTTGTTTTCTAATCTTAGCCAGTATTACCGGGCTCAGGTGAAATCTTAAGCTGATTTTAATTTGCATCTCCTTAATTATTAGTGACATTGAACCCTTTCTGAGATGTTTCTCAGCCATCTTCACTTCTTCATTTGTGATTTCCCTGTTCAGCTCTTTACTCCATCTTTTGATGGAATCATTTGTTTTCTTGATCCTTTGTTTTTTGAGTAATTTAATTCTGGATGTTAATGCTCTATCAGATGTATCATTGGTGAAGGTTTCCTCCCACTCTGTGGGTTTCCTCTTCACTTCTTTGATTGTTTATTTTGCTGTACAGAAGATTTTTAGTTTAATGAGGTCCCATTTGTCTATTGTTGACCTTGTTTCCAATGCAGCAGCTGATTTAGAAAGTCTTTTCCTATGCCTATGTCTTGTAGTTTACTACCAATGTTTTCTTCTATCATTTTCAAGTTTTCTGGTTTCACATTGAGGTCTTTGAACCATTTGGAGTTGATTTTTGTACATGGTGAAAGGTAGGGGTTCAGCTTCATCTTTCTACAAGTGGCAATTCAGTTTTGCCAGCACCATTTGCTGAAGACGCTGTCTTTCCTCCATTAAGTCTTCTTGGCCCCCTTTCAAATATGAGGTAGCTGAAATTGCATATGGTCAGGTTTGGATCTTCAATTTTGTTCCATTGATCTGTGGGTCTGTTTTTGTGCCAGTACCAGGCTGTTTTTATTACTATAGTCCTGTAATATAGTTTGAAGTCTGGTATGGTTATCCCCCCTGGGTTGCTCTTTTTGCTCAGGGTTGCTTTGGCTATCCAGGATCTTTTGTTTCTCCATATGAATTTAAGGGTGTTTTTATCTAAGTCTGAGAAAAAAGTCATGGGAGTTTGATTGGGATTGCATTGAATTTGTATATTAGTTTGGGTAGGGTGGACATTTTTACTATATTAATTCTTCCAGTGCATGAGCGTGGGAGATCTTTTCATCTTCTGGTATCTTCTTCAATCTCCTTATCAGAAATTTAAAGTTTTCATTATAGAGATCTTTGATGTCTTTGGTTAGGTTTGTTCCAAGGTATTTTTTTTTTGAAGCTGTTGTGAATGGGAGGGTCTCCTTGTATTCTTTCTCCATTTGTTTATTGTTGGTATAAAGAAAGGATACTGATTTTTCTAGGTTAATTTTGTATCCCACCACTTTACTGAAACTCTTGATCATTTCTAGACATTTCTTAAGTATACTATCATATCATCTGCAAAAAGGGACAGTTTAACTTCCTCTTTTCCAATTAGTACTCCTATAATTTCCTTTTCTTGTCTTATTACTCTAGCAAGTGTTTCAAGCACTATATTGAAGAGGAGTGGAGATAGGGGGCAACCTTGCTGGGTTCCTGATTTTAAGGGGAATGCTTCTAATTTTTCCCCATTTAGGATGATGTTGGCTGTGGGTTTGTTATATATGGCTTTGATTATGTTGAGGAATGTTCCCTCCAATCCAGTTCCCTGTAGGACTTTAAACATGAAGGCATGCTGGATTTTGTCAAAGGCTTTTTCTGCATCGATTCTTGTCTTTCAGCCCATTTATGTGCTTTATGACATTTAATGGTTTGCATATGTTGAACCATCCCTGCATCTCTGATGTAAAACTGACTTGGTCATGGCGAATGATCTTTTTGATGTGTGCCTGTATGCAGTTTTTTAGTATTTTGTTGAGAATTTTTGCACTTATGTTCATTAATGAAATGGGCCTATAGTTTTCTTTTTTGGTTGTATCCTTGCCTGGTTTTTGTATTAGAGTAATGCTGGCTTCCTAGAAAGAATTTGGGAGATCTCCCTCTGTTTCTATCCTTTTCAACAATTTGAGTAAGAGTGATTGTATGTCCTCTTCAAATGTTTTATGGGATTCTGTCGTAAATCCATCCAGGCCTGGGCTTTTTTTAATTTGGAGGTGTTGAATTACTATTTCAATTTCCTCATTTGTTATAGGTCTGTTTAAACTGTCAATCTCTTCTTGAGTAAACTTTGATAAATTCCAGGATTTCAGATATTCATCCATTTCTCTTAGGTTTTCAAATTTAGTACTGTATAGGTCTTTAAAGTATTCTCATATGATTATCTGAATCTTTTCAATGTCTGTTGTGATGTTTCCCTTCATCTTGAATTCTATCGATTTGGAGTTGCTCTTTCTTTCTTTTGGTTAACTAGGCTAAAGGTCTATCTATCTTGTTTATCCTTTCAAGAACCAGCTTTTGGATTCATTGATTCTTTGTATTGTTTTCTTTGTTTCTATTTCATTGATCTCTGCTCTAATTTTTGTTATTTCATCTTGTCTTTTGGGTTTAGGATTCAGTTGTTGTTGTTTCTCAAGTGTTCTTAGCTTCAGTGTTAGATCATTTATGCTCTTTCTGTTTTTTTAATTTTTTTTAATTTTATTTATTTCTGTATGTGTATGAATGTACTGTCTGCATGCAAGTTTGTGCACCCGTGTCGTGCAATGCCATGGAGGTCAGAAGAGGGTGTCGGATTCCCCTGGAACTGGAGTTCTCCTGGAATTGGAGTTTCAGACGGTTCTCGGCTGCCATGTGGGTCCTGGGGATCAAACCCAGGTCCTCTGTAAGAGCGGTCAGTGCTCTTAACCGCTAGGCCATCTCTCCAGCCCTCTTTCTGTTTTGTTTTTTTTTAATGTAGGCACTTAGTACTATAAATTTCCCTCTTAGGACTGCTTTTAAAGTATTCCATAGGTTTTGTTGTGTTGTATTGTCTTTTTCATTTAGTTCCAGGAATACTTTTATTTCTTTATTTCTTTCCTGCCCCATTCATTATTTAAGAGTGTGTTGTTTAGTCTCCATGTGTTCCTGTAGATAGTAGGGCTTATTCTAGGGTTGATGTTAGAATGCATAGGATTATTTTGATCCTTTCATATTTGTTGAGTTTTTTTCTTTGTCCCAATATGTGGTCGATTTTTGAGAATACTCCATGGGGTACTGAGTAGAAAGTATATTCTCTGGTGTTTGGGTGGAATATTCGGTAGATGTCTGTGATGTCCATTTGGTGTATTGTATTGTTCAGTTCAGATGTCTCTCTGTTTATTCTTTGTCCAGTTGACCTGTCCAAAGGGATCACTGGGGTATTGATGTCTCCTGCTATTAGTGTGCTGGGATTAATCTGTGCCTTTAGGTCCTGAAGAATTGTGCTTATATAAAGTTCAGTGCACTAGAGTTTGGCCCATTTATATTCATGATTGTCAAATCTTCAAGGTTAATTGTTCTTTTGGTAAGTATGTAATGCTCCACTTTGTCTCTTCTGATTAGTTTTACTTCGAGGCCTATTTTGTCTGATATTAGAATAGTAACTCCTGTTGCCTTTTGGTACCATTTGCTTGGAATATTTTTCTCTATCCTTTCACCTTACGTTGGTGCCTATCCTTGAGTGTGAGATGGGTTTCTTGTAGACAGCATATAGATGGGTTCTGTTTCCTAATCCATTCTCCAAGTCTATGTCTTTTGATTGGGAAGTTTAAACCACTAATATTTAAGGTTATTAATGAAAGATGTGTGTTGCTTCCTTTCATCTTATTTTCTCTTTGCATTCTTGGTCTAGATTTGTATTTCCATAGTTATACTGTTATTAATCACTCTCTAGCTGCTTAGGGATAATTGCTCCTTTCCTCTGCCTTTGAATTGCTTTGAGTATTTTCTGAAGGGTTGGTTTTCTGGACATGAATTCTTTCATCTTGTTTATGTCATGAAAGATTTTTCTTTCTCCTTTAACTATAATCAACATTTTTGCTGGGCATAGTAATCTGGGTTGGCATCTATAGTCATTCAGTACTGGGAATACTTTGGTCCACGTTCTTTGTTCTTCTGGCTTTCATCATTTGCACTAAAAAGTCAGCTGTAATTCTGATGGGTTCCCCTTATATGTAACTTGTTGTTTTCTCTTGTGGCCCTCAGTATTTTGTCTTTGCTTTGGGCATCTAGCATTTTAACTATGATATGGCATGGAGAATTTCTTTTCTGATCTTGTCTATTTGGCATTCTATGTGCTTCTTGTATTTGTATGGATTTGTCATTTTTCAGTTTGGGGAAATTTTCTTCTATTATTCTGTTGAAAATCTGATCAATACTGTTGTTCTAGGATTCTTCTCCTTCCTCTATCCCTGTTATCCTAGGATTCTTCTCCTTCCTCTATCCCTATGAGGCTAAGGTTCGGTCTTTTCATGGTGTCGCACATTCCCTGATTGTTCTACTCCTGTGTTTTTAAATTTTTTCATACTCTTTTCTTGAGCCTTGTAGTTCTTCCACGTTATCTTCCAGTGCTGATATTCTATTTTCTGCTTCATGCAATTGTTACTGAGGCTTTCTCCCATCCTTTCCTGCTGATTGGATGAATGTTCAATTTCCTTTTTCATTTCATCCTGTGATTTCTTTAGTATTTCCAGTTCCTTCTGGAGCTTGTCATTCTCTCCTCCTAGATCCTTTATTTTCTGGTCGGTTTCCTGTTTCATTTCAGCAGGGGATCTTTTCAGTGTTTCCACTTCCAGAGTTTGTCATTCTCTCCCCCTAATTCTTTCCGGAGTTTGTCATTCTGTCCCTCTAGATCTTTCTGGGGTTTGTCATTCTCTCCTTTTAGTTCCCTGATTTATTCTTTGTATTCCTTGATTTCTTTGAGTATGCCTATGATTGTTCTTTTAAGATCTGTGCCCTGGGTTACCTCTAGGGAGATCTCATTGTTGGAGTCTTCTATAGGACTGATAGAGTTTGGTGGGAATTTATTATTTGCTTTTCCCATGTTGCTTTCTCCTTGTGGTTTGAGCATGTGGATTTGGAGGGGTTTTTTTGGTTTCTTTTTGTTTTGTTTTATAATCTGATATGAAGTTCAAGTATTTCTTCACTGCACTGAAGGCTTACTTTGCTTGTTTTCTTCAGGTGCCTTTATTGTTTTCTTCTTGTTTATGAAGGGCTGGCTGGCCTAGGTTTCAGGTTTTCTCTTTTGGATGTGTATTGGAAGGTCCAGCTATCACTTCTCTTTCTGGCCTGAAACTTCTCCAGAAATCCAAACAGATAACAAATCAGGTCTGCTAGCTCCTGAGCGTGCCCCCTCACTTGCTCCAGACACTTCCTGCCAGCCTGTTCCTTCAGGTTGGCTGTGGAGTGGCAGGTTTGCCATCTCTTCTGTTACCTTGTGCCACGGAGTCACTACTGCTGCTCCCACTGGGATGTCCACACCACAAATATTGGCATAGGGGGTCGGGGGGGCACATAGCTACCTTGGCCCATGCACCAGTCACTGCTGAGACCTTCACCTGGTCCTTGCAGCCTGGGTCAGGTTGCTAGACCTTCACCAGGCCTCCATCTAACCCTGGGTCACTGGGACCTTCAACCAACCCTCGCAGCCTGCATCTCCCCTTGGTAATTTCTTTCATCTTATCATAACAAGTTTCATAACAGATTTTGTGTGTGCGTGTGTGTGTGTGTGTGTGTGTGTGTGTGTGTTATAATTTCAATCAAACAAGGATCATCTAGGATTCCAGAAGTGTTCCCTTTTCCTTTTACTTTGTATAACACCTTATCCTAAAAGAGATCCATGAAGGCTTAAATATAAGATACTTCAGCCCATTTTCTTTTATTCTTTTTTTACATTTATTTATTTTATATGGTTGAGTGTTTTGCCTGCATGTATGCAAGTGCACTCATGTTGTGCAATGTCCAACGAGACCAGAAGAAGGCATCAGATCCTCTGGAACTGGAGTTACAAACAGCTATTAGCTGCTATGTGGGTGCTGGGAAGAGAGACCAGTCCTATCCAAGAGAAAACAGTGCTCTTAACCACTGAGCATCTCTCCGGCCCCCTATTTTCCTTTGTTCTTACACTTACAAAACAGGTGCAGTTGCAGGATGGTGTTGTAGTTTAAGTTTCCATCCTTTGGCCAACCTTCCCCATGACTCAGATTGAGGCCAGATGTTGCTACAGTAAAATATTAGTCTTTTTTTTTTTCCAGATGCTCAGATCAACTTTATTCTAATCTGGTATTTAAAACATTTTAAAAAATATACACTCTAATCATTTTTTTGGTCTTTTTGAGACAGGGTCTCCCTTTAGACCCAGCTGTCCTGGAGCTTGCTTTCTGGCCTTGAACTCACAGAGATCCTCCTGCCTCTGCCTCCTAAGTGCTGGGATTAAAGGCATGTGCCACCACACCTGGCTTCAAATCATTTTTAATTTATACTTATTGATTTCATGGGGGGGCATGCATAACACAGGACAAATGTGGAGGTCAGAGGACAGCTAATGTGACTTAGTGCTGTCCTTCCACCCTGTGTGTTCTGAAGGCTGAAATCAGGTTATCAGGCTTGGTGGCAAGCACTTTTACCCACTGAGCTGTCTTGCCAGGCAGTTCTAATTCTTGAGGTTGCTTTGAAGTCCAAGGGAACTGAATGAGTGGAACCAGAAGAAGCAGAGCCACTGAAGCAGAGGAAAAGCATCCTTGTCCTCCATTCTGGGTCTTCAAGGAGATCTGCTCCATTAGAACTCTTCCCCTCACTTTAACCAGGTGTCCCTCAGAAAGTCTGAGCACAGTCACAGAAGAATCAGACACACTAGCTTGAATTCCCAACTATTTTAAGTTTACTCTTTCCCTGACAGGGTTTGAACCAATTATTTCTGCAGTCTCACTCAGTCCTGCAATGTTGGGAGACAAGTCACTGCTACAAACATCCCCACCTTGGTGGAATAAGGTCTCTCTAGGAGAGATAGCCTAGCGGTTAAGAGCACCGACGCTCTTGCAGAGGACCCGGGTTCGATCCCCAGCACCCACATGGTGGCTGAGAACCATCTGTAACTCCAATTCCAGAAGAACTCCAGTTCCTGGGGAATCCGAGACCCTCTTCTGACCTCCGCGGCATTGCACGACACGGGTACACAGACCTGCATACAGACAATACATTCATACACATACAAAAATAAATAAATAAAAAAAATTAAAAAAAAAAAGAAGCTCTAAACAAAACAAATAAGTCCAAGCTATTGGGCTTCTCCGTTCAGAGAAGAGACCTGCTTGTATGAATGTGGTTGGCTTTGTTTGTTTGTTCTAAATGACCACTTGGGTTTAAAAGTGTAAAATAAGTGGTCGGTTCTTTCCTCCCTTGGACATCAGGCTCAAGCGGAATCTTCTTACCTGACAGCTTCTCTGTTGCTGCTGCTGTGAGGCCCTCAAGACCACCCATTGTTACAGCCATGGGCACCAGCTGAGCCCAGTACTGAAAACAAAGTATGAGACAGACAACTGAACCAGGGCAGAAGCTGAGAACAGCATGTACCTGGCTATTTAGAAACTCATTCTGCTGACTTGAATTCATGGCTTCTGTACTTTATGCTTGGCTTGCTTTTAGAGACTAGGAACTGTTAGAAGGGCTTACCCCAGCCCTGAGCTTGGGAACTTCAACTTTCCATCCTTGGATATGGTTTTTTCCATATAAAATGCCTCCTAACTGTACCTCTTTGCTACATACCCTTGACTGAATGTTTGGTGTGTAGTCGTTGGCTGACGTTGGCATCATTTTTGTCTCAGTGGTCTTCTCTGGTGAAATTATCCCCATTATATTTGGTTCCCTGATGGGGAAATCCAAGAAAATTAAACACTAGACCATGGAGTGTTTCAGTTCCTGACTGGGCCTGGAGTAGAACAGATTTGGACAGACTCCCAGGGGAAGTGCCCTCTGAGATGTTCCAGAGTCCTAGGAGAGCTCTGGTCTCCACTGCCCTAGTGTCCCAAGGACCTTTGACCCAACCCAAAAGCTTTTAAAATAGTTTAGAAAGTTGTCTGTTTCTGGAACCCTCCAGGGGTAGGTCTGGTTGAGGTGCTCTTAGTAGAGACAATTTTAGGAAGGTCAGATGTGACCATTAATCCAATGTCCCAGGATCTGGTGTCAGATTTCACTCGGCCTTTTGTAACCTATAGCCCAAAGTTTGGGATCTGGTGTGTGAGTGGGTGGTGGCCACTGTGTGTGTTTGCCTTGTCATTGTCTCTCTATGTTTGCTTTGTCACTGTACTATTTCATCTGTCATCCTGTCATTTGTTTTAACATGAGGAAAGAGGGGGTTAGAAATGAAAAGTTACCACACAAACAGCTCTAGCCAGAGATCCAACCCATGCTCAGGGTGGCGGCTGGAGGACCCACCAAGCCCTGGAGACATGTGCCTCCTTGGGTGACCTAAGGCTGTAGGGAGCCTGGTGTTCCCGGGCCAGTGGGCAGGCCACAGAGTGCAATGAAAAGCAGAGGAACACAAAGCTGTTAGAGAGTGGCAGTGGGGAGCACTTCCAGGCCAGGCTGTGTGTGCTTCAGCAAGGCAGTGGCTCTCCGGGTGCAGCCACAACTGCTTGCTGCCAGGGCTCAGCTGGGCTTGTGGGGCACCCCCCCAATTTAAGTCTGTGCCCTATGGTATGGGCAATGCTCAGAATAGAGGGCACAGCCAAGCAGCCTGCAGGGATTAGAGGCTGCCTTCTCCCTGACATGGGCATTTTCCTGCTTTTTCCCTCCTGTTCTGTCCATAGAAGAAGGGGCAGGCCAGGAAAGCAGACTCCTGGGTGCCCAGGGAGCAGTGTGCACAGGGAAGGCACTCAGGGCAGCAGCCATGGCTGAGGGAAGTGGTCTATGGCCAAGGCTGGGGCTGTGGGCATCCCCAGAATGGTGGGCTCTGGCAGAGGCTGTGGCAGCTGTACAGGTGTCAGGAAAAGAAGGAGGGAGACCCACCTCTCTCAGGAGCCCCACCAATGGGACTTGGGCCTACAAACTATCTCCACTGGAATATATGGGCTTCTACCTACAGGACAGCCCACAGTTCAGTTAAGTAATGGAGGTCACAACATCCATTTTCTCTGCAAGGAAAACTGTGCTTAATGGGACTGGCTCCTTTACCAGAGAATGATTACTTTCTAGAATAAAAGGACATCTCCTAGGCTCAGTCTCTGTCTGATGGCCTGTTTTGGAGCTGTCCTTTGTCTCTCACTTCTTGTTCTTAGTATCCTATTCTCCTGAGGCCCTTAAAGACAGGTATTCTTCTTCTTGTGCCTCCCCTGCCAGCTTGCAGCCATGGGCTCTCGGCCAGTTTGGCTGCCAATGCACCCTTAGTCTATAGCATACCTCTATGGGTCCTGCTTGCTTTTTTTCTCTAACTGGAGGGTCCCCTCCCCATCTGAGATGGATAGATTTGATTCCTAGTCCTACATTTCTCTTCACTGAAGTTTTTCAGAATGTCTAATGGGCTTCCTCAACACCCCTCTCCAACCTGGGATAAGGGTTCTTGGAGGGAGGAACCCAACACCTCAGAGGAAGCCACTATTTCATGGGGAGCCAGCTGGCTTGTGTTGCCCCTCCCCAGAGGTCTGCTCAAGCTGACTTCTCTAGGTTTCTGGAAAGCACAGAGCTGTGAGTCTGGGCTCTGTGGGTTCTCCTCCCCTCCCTTGCTATTCAGCTTTATTCAAACCTGAAACATCCTCTGGGGTAGTCAGACCCCTTGGGCTGACAGGGCCATGCTCTCTTAGCCTGCCTGGGTCTCTTTGTTGCAGAGCCCCTGGCCTTCCCACAGGTCTCTTCTTGCTCCCTGGCCCATGCTCACACCTGTTATGAGCCACCTGGGAGTCCCCTGGGCAATCTGAGGCAGAGCCCAGACATTTGTATACACAGCAGGTGCTGGTGTCAACTCAGGGTTCCTTTCTCAGTGTCTACCTCTTGCAACTCCATGCAGCCTATAGTGGCTGCTGATGGGGGTGCTGTGAGTTGCCTGGCAAACTGGGTACCTTGCTGGAACTGGAGGGAGTGTGGGCTCCCAATTCCCACTCTGCTCTCTCTCTACTCAAATGTCTTTTCCAGCCTGCCAGTTCCTGCCCTGTTCACCCATCCAGTCCCTGTTCTGTCTACTAAGTCTTCTGCTACACCTTCAATACTGCATGGGGTGCCCGAGCTCAGGGCTGCCAGGGAGGCTGTAGTGAGGGCAGGACTAGCCTCAGCTTCTTCCTGTCCTGTCTCCCCACCTTGATTTGTCATCTCAAACTGACTTCTATCAACTCATGTTTCAGTACTGCTTAACAATTCATCTGCATGGCCATTTTGAAACTGATGTCCTCAGATATTAAATCTACAGATGATAGATCTTACCTATAGGTAAGAAACTGGTTGTATGAATGATAACACTTGGTTTCAGTAAAATTAAGGAAGAAAACTTGGGTATCACATTCCTGACTCGAATCCTTTGGCCAAATTCTTTTAAAAGATAAAACAGACAGGCAGGCAGAGAGAAGGCCTTATCCTGTGAACCTGGAGTTCCTTGTTAAGGATTTTGTCTTTTTAAGTTTACTCTGTCTTTTTCCCTGAGGCTAGGGCGATGTCTTCATACACTGTCCCTTACAGTTTCAAGGTTGACAAAGGCTTAAGTTGTGAAATATTAAACCACCTACCTATAAGTTCCCTGACTCTTAAAAATTAAGGCCAGCCTCTATTAGAGACGGTATTTCCTGTAGACACAGAGGTACCCAGCCAGACACCTGGCACTTTATTACATCTGATCATGCTGTTTGAGCATTTTTCATGTTTCTTGGGGGAGCCTAACAGTAAAATGAAACTTGTTCTTAAAGAGGCTTGAGATGCACTGACCTGGCACAGGCTTTTGTAACACTATAAGACAGTACAACCTAAAAAACCCTACAGTCCTTAAAAAATCCAAACACTTAAAATTGCACAGTCTCAAGGCCAGCATGGTCTACATAGCAAGCTCCTGGCCAGGTGGGACTAAAGGGAGAACCTGTCTCAAAAATACAAAAAAAAAAAAAAAAAAACACAAAAGCCAGGTGTGGTGGTGCAAGTCTTTGATCCTAGCACTTGGGAGGCAGAGGCAGGTGGATCTTTTTGAGTTCAAGGCCAGCCTGGTCTACAGAGTGAGTTCCAGGCCAGCTGGGGCTACATGGAGACCCTGTCTCAAAAAGACAAAAAAAAAAAAGCAAAAGTTCACAGTCAGGCTGGAGGGATGGCTCAGCAGTTAAGACTGCCAACTGCTCTTGCAGAGGACCCAGGTTCCATTCCCAGCACCCACATGGCTGCTAAGAATTGTCTTTAAGCTGAGTATGGTGGCACATGCCTTTAATCCTAGCACTTCGGGAGGCAGAGACAGGCGAATCTCTGTGAGTTCAAGGCCAGCCTGGTCTACAAAGTGAGTTCCAGGGCAGCTGGGGCTATAGGGATACCCTGTCTCAAAAATAAAAAAAAAGTTCACAGTCTCTTTTAAAAGTCTCTTAACTGTGGGGACCTGAAAAATCCAAAACAAGTACTGTCTTATTTCAAAGGGAAGAATCAAGCACATGTAAGCAAAACTTAAGTACAACAAAGTAGCTCAAGGCTAGACATCCAGATTCACTCACAATCTTCTGGTCTCCAAAGTGTTTCAGCAGCTCCACTTTTCTGACTCTGCCATCTGTGGCACACACAGCTTGTCTTGCAGAACCAGGCTGGCTCCATTCCCTACCTGCTGCTGCTCTTGGTGGTCATCCCATGGTCCTGGCATCTCCAAAAAGCTGGGGTCTCCACTGAAACTGAAGCTGCACCTTCACCAATGGACTCTTCTGACCTCTCCTGGTGCAAAGCCTCAGTTTCTCTTCATGACCCCTGCAATCCTGGGGTCTTCACTTCATCCAAGTGTACACTTTCAGCAATGGCCTTTCCTGGCCTCTCACTGTGCCAAGCCTCAGCTACTCTGTGACCCCACCATGCTTTCAACACCAGAACCATGTAGGAGACTCTTACACATTACCAAGTCCTGCTTCCAGCTTGAGATGGAGGCTCGGGCCCCCTCTGGACCACAGCTTCTATGTGCTGACCCTGAGAAAATTCTTCCCAGAAGATTTCAACACAGTGAGGCTGGTCTCTTGTTATTTACAGCTATTTTTCAGCCCCAGCTAACCAGCATCAATTGTTCCAGTAAAACAAATGTTTCACTGCAGATTCTGGTCTCTTCTTAATCACAGCTGATTCTTCAGCCCCAGCTGACCAGAACCCAAAGATTCTCAATTCAAAATATCATACAAACAGCCCTGATGGTCCTCACTTCCCTTTGAAACTTCACAAGCCATGCCTCCAGCATCTACAATTCTTTCAGCATAACTGTTCCAAGATCCACAGCAACAAACTCTAAACCCTCAATGACTTTTCTATCCCAAAGTTCCAAACACTTCTCTAATCCTCCCCGAAACACCAAGGTCAGGTCTGTCACCACAATACCCCACTCTCAGGACCAATTTCTTTTCTATTTTGTCTTCACTTGCTGTGACAAAACATTCTGACCAATACCAACTTGGGAGGAAAGGGTTTATTTGGCTCACATCTCCTAGGTCACAGTTTATCACTGAGGGAGCCCACCATAGGAACTCAGAGAAGGAACCTGGAGGCAGGAGCTGAAGCACAGGCCATGGAGGAACGCTGCTTACTGGCTTGCTCACTCAACCCATGCTCATCCTGCTTTCTTATATAATACAGAACAACCTGCCCAGGGATCACACCTCCCACAGTGGGCTGTGCCCTCCCACATCACTCAACAATCAAGAAAATACTCCACAGATATGGCCACAGACCAGTCCAATAGAGGAAATTCCCCAACTGAGGCTCTCTACCCAGGTTTGTCAAGTTGACACTAAAGCTATCTAGCACAATGGCTTTCTTTCTCTGTTCCATTTTCCTCCTCCAGGCAGCTGCCAAAATTTACAGCTTGGCTGTAAAGGAGATTTTCTTTTAAACTCTAATAAAATTATCCCTGAGCTTTCTTTTGAGTTCATCCTTAAATTCTTTTGGGTTTTTTACTGAGCATTTATACATCTCATGCAATGGTTCCCAAACAAACCCAATCTCCCTCATGCCCCAAACCCCCATCAGAACTCATGCATTAAAACATCCAAGCTAAGCCCTATCCAAATAAATTCTTTTATTAATGAGACTAATAATCCCAAGAGAGGACCCCAGTTTCCCTGGTAATAAGATCACATAGAAGTTCCTGAGGTGTACTTGACAGGATTGATAAGGTCAAACTAGATCACAGGGTTGCAGGAAGGTTAAGATAACTTCACTGTAAGCAAAGGTAATAGTCTTGTGAGATTAAAGAAAATATTAGGGAGAAGAGTGAAGCCCTACCTAAGGTCATACACATTCAGATTTTAAGCTTGGCTTATAGTTATTTTAACATTCCCATTTAAAAATACTTCTAGGGCTGGCAAGATGGCTCAGCAGGTAATGGCACCTGCCACCAAGCCTGATAACCTGTGATGAATTCCAGGAACCCACACTGGTAGAAAAGAGAACCCACTCCTACAGGCTGTACACACACACACACACACACACACACACACACACACACAGAGAGAGAGAGAGATAAATAAATAAATAAATAAATAAATAAATAAATAAATAAAATGTAAAATCCTTACTATATTGTATATTAGGGCTGGAAAGATGGCTCAGCAGTTAAGAGCACTGACTGTTCTTGCAAAGGACCCAGGTTTGATTCCCAGCACCCACATGGAGGCTGACAACCATCCATAACTAGAGTTCCAGGGGATTCAACCCCTTTTTCTGACTTTGCATGATACAGGTGCACTTACAAACATGCAGGCAATACACTTATATACATCAAATTAAAATAATAAATAAAATATTTTTTTATAAAAAGATATTGTGTGCTGGAGAGATGGCCTCGCTGTTAAGAGTGCCGAATGATCTTGCAGAGGACCAGGGTTCGATCCTCAGCACCCACATGGTGGCTGAAAACCATCCATAACTCCAATTCCAGGAGAACTCCAGTTCCAGGGGAATCTGACGCCCTCTTCTGACCTCCACGGCATTGCACAACACAGTTTCACAAACCTACATGCAGACAGTACATTCATACACATAAAATAAATAAATAAAAAAATTTTTAAAAGATATTGTGGCTGGAGAGATGGCCTAGCTGTTAAGAGCACCGACTGCTCTTGCAGAGGACCAGGGTTTGATCTCCAGCACCCACATGGTGGCTGAGAACCATCCTTAACTCCAGTTCCAAGGGAATCTGATGCCCTCTTCTGACCTCTGAGATGCGGGTGCACAAACCGACATGCAGACAGTACATTCATACACATACAAAAATAAATAAAATTTTAAAAGTTCTTTAAAAAATAAAAAAAGATATTGCCTCTGTGTTGGCAACATTCACAACAAATGTTAATTTGGGTGGAATTATTTTTTTACATTTATTTATTTATCTATGTGTGCGTGTCTCTGTCTATAGGTCTATGTGTCTCTAAGGGAGGGGTTTTTGAGCATACCATAGCTCACATGTGGAGAATAACTTTGAAGAGTTGGTTCTCTCCTTCACCATGTGGGTTCTAGGGACTCAAACTCAGATCATCTGCCTTTACCCACTGAGCTATCCCACCAGCCTGGAATTCTTGATTCTCAGCTGGCAAGAGACTTCACCCAGGTTCTGGAGTGAGGGGTTCTTTTCCTTTCCCATGTTCCCATAATTTTTCTTGTCTTTCTGCACATCCTTGTTATCCATGAGTGTCTGTCCTACTGCTTATTCCAGAACACAAGAACATGGAGCCCTCTGGAGATGCACATCTGCGGGGGTCGTAGAGAGGTGGTAGGCAAAGACCACCCTCTCCAGTTTCCTCGCCACTGAAGATCTTCACTCTGTCGGCCCGCGACAGAGTGGGGCTGGGGAGAGTAAGTGCGCTGCCGAACCAAAAATAACCACGACAGGGAGTCGAGTCAGGGTGTTACAGCTCAAGCTCACTTTATTGCAGGTTTACAGAGGTTTATAAGCCGTGCCAGCTTCCCTACTGGGGTATGTGTCTCTTCCTAATTGGTCCTTTTAGGAGGCTTAATTTACAAGTCCCTAATGATCCAATCCCTTCCCTTCCTAGCATAGTCCCTAATTATCATGTTAGTACGCAGAAGTAAAGAAGTGAAACTAGCCTTCCTTGTTTGATGGGTGGGGGTGAGTTCGTGAAACTCTAGCGCAGGCTTTCTTTTGTCCTTCAGGCCTATCTTCTCAGCTATTCCATGCTGCCACACATCAAACCCCACTATCACCTCTAACAATTCAGACTTCCGTATCATGGATTATTTTCCCCAAAACCGATGTGTACTCTATTGTTTGGTGACTGTATCATTTGAAGTAGAACGTTCATGGAGTGGGTGGCAGTGGTCTTCAGCAGCTCTGCTGTTCTCAGGGTGGGCTTGGCCAAAGCTGCTCAAGGAGCAGAAGTACGACCGGCAGCTAAGGTTGTGGGGTGATCATGGACAAGAGGATTTGGAATCTGCTCATGTTTGCCTAATAAATGCAACAGCTACAGGAACTGAAATTCTTAAAAACCTTGGTACTACCAGGTATTTGATCATTTACAATTATTGATGGAAATCAGGTCATTGGAGAAGATGCTGGAAACAATTTTTCCTTCAAAAAAGCAGTATTGGCAAAAACCGAGCTCAAGCTGCCATGGAATTCTTACAAGAACTAAATAGTGATGTCTCTGGAAATTTTGTGGAAGAGAGTCCAGAAAATCTTCTAGACAACGATCCTTCATTTTTCTGTAGGTTTACTGTTGTGGTTGCAACTTGGCTTCCTGAAAGTACATTATTACGTTTAGCAGATGTCCTCTGGAATTCCCAGATCCCTCTTCTGATCTGTAGGACATATGGGCTGGTTGGTTATATGAGGATTATTATAAAAGAACATCCAGTAATATAATCTCATCCAGATAATGCATTGGAGGATCTGCAACTAGATAAGCCATTTCCTGAACTGAGAGAACATTTTCAGTCTTATGATTTGGATCAGATGGAATAAAAGGACCACGGCCATATTCCATGGATTGTCATCATAGCTAAATATTGAGCACAATGGAATAATGAAACAAATGGACAAATTCCTAAAGCTTACAAAGAAAAAGAGGACTTCAGAGACTTGATTAGAAAAGAAAGTTTAGTAAAAACACCAATCTAAATGGCTGAAAATGTATAACTTTTGGCTGTGCAGGATGGACTGGGAAATGCCGGCAGAGAGTTTGACCCATGTGAACATTAAAGAAAGAGGAACCTCAGACTGCCTGAGTCACAGACACTGAGCATCTCTCTGAATTCTATTTGGGTTAACTATTTATAATGGGCCCTAATGAAGTTTACCTTCCAGATGCTGAGAAACCTTCCTACCTCTCCCCTTTATAGGAAAAAGAAAAACATGATGGTAATGAAATCATTCCCTAACTATAAACTAGAGCCAACTGTTATAGTGGTAATTTCTTATAAAACAGGTATAACTACCTTTTTTAATTGACTGATAGACATAGGAACTGTGAAAGGATAATTCTCTATTTAGAGCCAAATACAATAGTAAAGTCTTTATAAGCTGTGTAATTAAGCAAAATATATTAATACAGGAGAGCTCTGATATCACAGCAATGGATTATTCTGCCTAGGAGATGTTGGCTAGGGTATCCAAGCCCCCAAAATTACAAAGGCCTTTTGCCTATAAGTGGGATATATGCAAGGAGAAAGGCAGTAAGTCCCTGTTGTCAAAGACCTGGTGTAAGCATGAAAAAATGTTTTGAGATGTCACTTGCTAATGTACAGTTGGCCTCTGAAATGCCAAAGAGCATTACCAAAGGCCACTAAAGCAATAAAGCAAAATATTGGTCTCCTTGAGTCAAGCAAGACTCCTCCGTCAGTATCAACTGCCTGGAGATACTGTGCAACAGTGGATATAAACATATATATATATATATATATATATATATATATATATCAAATCTAATTGGCTATTAGCTCTCTCCTTAGAGGAATAATTCAGCTGATGCCACAAGCTTATGTCCTCTAGTGGTTAGGAGATGTTATAAGCCACTAAGAACTTGTCACCCTTTATAGAGAAACCACAGTTTGTGGATTAACATACCATCCAAACATCTGTGTCTATGCTCACAGCTTAGCTTCCCATAATAATTAGTACTGTTTAAATGCCTGTACATCTAATTGCTTGTGCTTTGTTAATAGGATTAAAAAGGTACCCCTGGATAAGATGTCAACCCATGAAGGGGAACAACCTGAACAGACTAGAGTCCAAAATGACATCTCGAGAGAAAATAGACTGTTTTGCTTCTCACCCACTTATGCCCCTTTCCAAAGCCTAGGGAACAACTTGTGGAAGAGGAGGCATGGTAGAATGTAAGGGCTGCAGAGAGATTGGGGTGAATCATGAGACTACAGCAATATAGACTGGATAGACTGGACTCTTATTTGATCAACAAGCTTGTGCATACAAGCTTCTCCAACTGGACTATGGGAACCTTGGGTTGTTCAAAATTTGGACAGAGATACTTGCAAACTGGTTTTACATGAATGTTACTTACATTCATTGCTTATGCTTAATAATTTGGCTCACTTCAAAAAAAATGTACCAATTACCTAATTGTATGGCAAACTGAGCAATGTCAATGTTATCTGAAAACAGCTGTGCTCTTATATTGTAGAATCCCTTAAAAAATAAACAAACGAAGAGTAAAAAAAGAAAAAAACTAATATAAAAAATCAATAATGGAGGTAATCCATCTGTTGGGAGGTGCTTTATAGCTTCTAAAATAATTGAGGACAGTTCCTTTCTGCTTTTACAAAGCCCTATCGGGAAGACAAGGTATCTCTCACTTGAAGAGTAAATACATCTATGGGGCAGGGATGGGGGGCATGAAGTGGTAAAGACAATACAATACAGACCCTGGGGAAAGATGACTTTCATACACTGTTATAAGTCTGATATAAACTTTTATCTCTTAAATCAAACTTAAAAAAAAAAGAAAAGGAAGTTTAAAGAAAGAGACTGGAGCTCCAGAAACTGAAGAGAATTTTGAAGAAGCTATAAAAGATGTGAACACAGCACTAAATACAACTCAGATCCCAAGAACTATTGAAGATATATTTAATGATGATTGCTGCACAAATATCACCAAACAGACTCCACCATTTTGGATTTTAGCTCGTGTCTTAAAGGAATTTGTGGCCAAATAAGGTCAAGGAAATTTACCTGTTCGAGGCACAATTCCTAATATGACTGCAGATTCAAGCAAATACATAGAATTGCAAAATGTTTACCGTGAAAAAGCAAAGAAAGATGCAGCTGCTGTAGGTAATCATGTTGCCAAACTGCTGCAGTCCATCGGCGCCAGAGTCCATTTCTGAAAAAGAATTAAAATTGCTCTGCAGCAATTCTGCATTTCTTCAAGTAGTAAAGGTGTCTATCTTTAGCTGAAGAATACAGTCTGGATACAATCAATAAAGATGAAATTATTTCTAGCATGGACAATCCAGATAGTGAGGTAGTGAAGGGACAGAAAGAGGCCAGTGGAACTTTCCACTTTGCAAAATAGTTTAGCAAATAACAACCCGTCCCTAGGTTAGCAAATAACAGAAAACCACAGTCAGTTATAATTCCAGGAAGAACCACCCTGAGATCCCTGGCCCCAAGCCACTTGCAGACCCAGGCATGCTGTGTATCCCCGCCTGTCACGCAGGAGACAGGGTTCTATTCCTACCCTGCTTTAAGTGTATAAAACCTGTATGCGGGCTGGAGAGATGGCCTAGCGGTTAAGAGCGCCGACCGCTCTTACAGAGGACCCGGGTTCGATCCCCAGCACCCACATGGCGGCCGAGAGCCGTCTGAAACTCCAATTCCAGGAGAACTCCAGTTCCAGGGGAATCTGAGACCCTCTTCTGACCTCCGCGGCATTGCACGACACGGGTGCACAAACCTGCATGCAGACAGTACATTGATACCACATACAAAAATTAAAAATAAAAAAAACCTGTATGCAGAGATTGCTCGGGGTTCGCCTCTCCCCATTGTACAGGTGAACCCCGGTGCACCGGAGTAATAAACCTCTTGCTTTTGCAGCGAGACTTGTCTCCGTGTCTCTCACTGGAGGGGGGGTGTCTCTCAAGGGTAAGACTCGATTCGGGTCTTACATCTGGTGCATTGGCTGGGAATTGAGACCCCCTGTGGGGATGCCTAGACAGACTTTGGAGGAATAAGATTGGGCCCTAGTAGGAACCGTGGTTGTGTCTGTCCAGTTTGGCATTTGCTTAATTGTTTGTGTCTGCTCTGACTTTTGGTCTGCTCACAAGCGATCTGGGAGGTTTTGCCTCCATCTGTGAAGAATCTGGAGGACGCTCCAGTTCTGGCAGGAGGGTGGAGATGACTCTCCTGTGTTCTGGGCTTGAGTGGAGATTTTCTTGGCCAAGCCGCCTGGGGACCAGTCATGTCTGGGAGGGACCGGTCAGTGCCTAGTACCAAAGTGAATAGGCACCTACCTAGTGAATCTTTGTGTTGTATCCTCCATTTGTGGCAGGGACAGTTTATATCTGTGTCAATTGTTTGTGTAAGTTTCTGTGGACTTGGACTGACGATCTTTTTGGACATGGGACAGAAAGCCTCTACCCCCTTGATTTGTTAATCCACCATTGGAAGGATGTGAGAGATTTAGCCTGGGGGGGAAGGCCTAGAAATCTGCAAAGGAAAATTCCGAACCTTTTGTTTGGTCGCCCACATATGGGGTGGGTTAGCCAGCGGAGGGGGTCCGGATTTCTGGCTCCGGATTTCTGGCTCCAGGGCTGACAGGGGGTTGGCTCTGTGCAGTGTGTGTTTCTTCTCTTCATGTCTGCATATGTCTTTGTTGTTGGGCCTTATTCTGTCTGCTGCTTTCACCTTGGTTCTCTGAGATTGCTTTCATTCATTCTCTGGGATCTCAGGATAGGAAATTCTAAATCTACCCAGATTTAAAGGAGGTATCTATGTTTTGTGTTTATGGTAACCTTGTGCCAAAGATTCATGCAGCTTGTTATGCATCTAAGTTTTTGTGCACACCGCCACGTGTGTGTGTGGTGTGTGTTGTGTTTGTAATTCAGTTATTGTATTTGTCTCATGTTGGTCTGTCAAACAAGGCGGCCCACTATCAAGTTTCAATCCTTTATGTACCAGAATGATTTTCATTTTGGCATGCCAGACTAGATATGCATGTGCAAAGTTTAAAAATTGATATTTAAAATGCATTTAAAGGCCTAAAATTTGGATACTGTAGATCATCTAAATTTATTGTCTCTTAGTCTCTCAAATGCTTCACAACAGGTGTAATTGTTGATAGGAATCAGCCTTAGAGTTGACTGTTTAAAGACCCCATTTTGGCTTGTGCTTACTTTCAAAAAGGTAACTTGCTTGCTTTGGAATTATCTTTTTGAGACTCTGTGGACACGATAGATTCAGCGTGGAAATGGATCCTTGGCTAGTTTTGTTTTGGTAGAGGCAGTTTTGTTGCCCCTTGGAGCCAGTGGTGTGGCATCACCGTAAGAATTTGTCAAAGGAGGCCCTGTCTTGAAAAGAAAAAGAGAAAGCAGTGTGTGTGAGTCATTGGTAATTTCCACATGTGTAGAAATTACACATGTGTATGTGACTATTGGTAATTTTCCACCTGAAGTAAATAACATTGGGGTTAGAGAAAATAAATACCGGGTATCTGTCCCATTGAAATAGTTCTTGCATTGGGCAGGTGCTTAAGGTCCCTGCCTTACTCCTAATCCCATTTGGTCATTGGGCTGGGCTTAGGTGTGAGTGAGAGTTGTTTTTGAGTAAAAGGATGCATCAAGCATATTGGAGCCAGTAAGAGGGATGTGGGCAAGATGAATGTGCGTTTGAGGTGGCTGGGGCTTGCTGTCCCTGCACTGGGAAGAGGTGTCAATGTTTTCTAGGCAGAGAAGGATGGAAAGGCTGAACAAGGGACTGGAGTTGTGCTGTTTTTACTAATAAAAGAAGGGAGAGCGATTCTGAGTCTTATCAGAGAAATGAGGAAAGAAGACAGGTTAGAGATTTTGTGATGCATCAAAGGGTGGAGAGATGGCTCACGACTGATCTTCAGAGGACCCGGGTTTGAATCCCAGCACCCACACAGTGGCTAAGAACCGCCTTTAAGCAGGCGTGGTGGTGCATGCCTTTAATCCTAGCACTTGGGAGGCAGAGGCAGGAGGATCTTTGTGAGTTCAAGGCCAGCCTGGTCTACAGAGTGAGTTCCAGGACAGCTGGGGCTACAGGGAGACCCTGTCTCAAAAAAAAAAAAAAAGACAACAACAACAAAAATTATTGTGATTACTTTAAGATGTTAGAGCAGCCTCTTGCCCCAGGCTCCTGATAATTTGAATGTGTGTTTGAGTCCTTTTAAACTATGAAGCTCAGTTTAGCTTATGGATAAGAACCTATTTGGAGGGCATAAGTACCTTAAGCCCTCATACTTAGTAAAATCTTATTCTGACACGCCTAATTAGAAATATAAATATTTTAGTGGTATAACTTGGGTACTTAAAAAAAAATCTTTCCTTACTCTCTTCCAGCACTCGGAAGACAAGGCATGTGGATATCTTGATCTGGTTTGGGTGGAGAACTGATACCAGAATGGCCTGCTGGCCCAGCCCTGTTTCTTGCCTCCAGGGTGGGAGAGCTACCCCTCCTGGGGTAGCTAATGGGTTTTATTGTGTTTCCTATCTGTTTCCCCCCACCCCCCTCCTCCTTTCAGGAAGCAAACATACCTCCCTGTGTTTGAACTGGTGTCCTGCTGGTCTGCTGGTCTTCCACTCCTGGAAGTTCCCCAGCCTGGTGTGGTTGACCACACCTTTAATCCTAGCACAGCCAAGGTCTTTAGGTGCAGAGATCATTACTGTAGAATTTCTGAGTACTGTTAAAGTTTTGGGTTTGAAGCTAGTTAAACATTTGTTTCATGGAGCTGTTTAAATGAATAGGCTTGCATCTAATGCTGATGATTTACATGATATCAAGTAAACTGTCATGTGAGCTAAAACGGTTAAACATTTCCTCTTTTGTGCGTGTGTGTGTGTGTGTGTGTGTGTGTGTGTGTATTTTTGAGACAGGGTCTCCCTATAGCCCCAGCTGTCCTGGAATTCACTCTGTAGACCAGGCTGGCCTTGAACTCACAAAGATCCACCTGCCTCTGCCTCCCAAGTGCTAGGATTAAAGGCATGCGCCACCATGCCCGGCTAACATTCCCTCTTCTTAATAGTGCACTCTGCAGACCTTTCACTCCTTTTCCATTGAGTTTGAGTTAGGAGCTGTTACCTTGTAGCAGATCAGTATTAATGTCTAGTTGGTTACAGAGGCTGACCATGGGGCTCTCCATGTGGATGCTGGTCACACTGACTTATGGAAAAGGTATTTTTTTATGGCATTGAGGTGGCAACCTCAGTGACATATAAAAACTGAACTGAATTTTAAGCTAATGTGAAATCTTGACAGAGAAAAATTTTAATAAATGCCTTGAAAGTATTTAAAATATTCTTCCATATTCCAAAACGTAAAATGTAACATGACAGATTTTATGTGTCTGACATTGTATCTGGGAAGGAAGAGCAGACTTTAGGCCCTTCACAGTCTGCTGTTCGAGGACTGACAGGGCTACTCAAATCCTCATAGACAGTGTCTTTGGCCCAGAAGGAAAGTTTAAAAAGTTGCTGTGTGAAGTTGTTTGTCATTGTCAATTTGTATCCCTGCCATAAAGCAAGTGGCATGGCTGCCTGGGTGGATATAGAGGGTGTTTAGTCCTGAGATGTTTGAAACTAAGAGCTCAATTTTTATTGAACATTTCTATGATTTTTTGAACTATTGTATTTGAGATAACTGTCCCATCTTGTTACACAGGAAATAAGTATTAATTACTTAGTAAATCTGTACAATTAAGGGTTATTCAGGGTAATAAAAGGATATAAAAAGGAGAAAATGTTAAAAAGGCATTTTTTAGTAAGGATTTATGTGAAGATGATGAAAAAGTATGCAAATGATAAAAGTCTGAGGAGGTTTGTTGTGACAAGTAAAAAGGACAGTATATAAATAAGCTTAAATTTGTAAGGTTCAGTCAACTAGTTTAAAAATCAAAATGTAAAAAAAAAATCAAAATGTATATCTAGTCAAGGTTTGTTTAAGAGTGTTCAGTTTTTGTCCAACCTTTCAAAGTTTAGTAAAAATGATAAAATACCTGTATTAAGTTAAAATGGTATACTCAAGCTGGTTTACTAGTGGCCTGAATAGGATTGTGAATATACAGAGTTGTTCATTTTCAGTCCTCTCCTAGCTTGAACCTGACTCCCTGTTACAGGTTTAGATTAAATGGGCACAGGTAAATGGTGGGTTACCTATGGCTACTGAAAAATGTACTTTATGTTTCTTTCGAGAGTTGCTTTTTGATATTTCCTTTAACCTAACCAGATAATTTAATAATAAATAAAAAGAAAAAGAAAAGGATTGTCCCCATTTGTAGTAACTGTAGTGAACAGTTTTACATTTAAAATAAGCCTGAAATTGTTTAATTCGATCTTGTGGGTTATGCCTGCTTAATGTATGGTGTTAAATCCCTCCTCCAGTCAGTATTATACAAGGCTGCTTGAACTTTTGTCCAAGCCTTATCTAGAATATTATACAGTAATTAAGGGTGTTAGCCTGGTGTAACTTAGCTTTCCTGAATGGATAATTACCATACTTAAATGCCCACACCAATTCGGCTGAGGGACCTAAGGAACATCTTTGCTCCTTGCCCTCTGAGGTCAACCCATCCCGGGAACTACATCTGGGGGCATCTCTTGAAATGTCCTGCAATTGTGAGTCACCAGTCCTCCTAGGCAGGGAGGTCTTGGAGACCCGCTAACTGGACTGTAGCCAGTGTCCAGTCTGTAAACAGGAAAAGTCTTCAGAAAGGAAAAGCCTGGTCTAGAAAGACCTGACTTTGTCCTCGTGCAGATGGATTTTGTCCTCGAGTGGATGGAACTGGCAAATGAAAAAACCTAAGAGGAGCCAGAAGCCTCTCCCCCCACAAAGGTCTGAGTGGTCCCCGAAGACCAGATCCTCAACTGACCTTGAGAAAAAAAAAAAGGTGGTTAATCTGGGCTAACTGTATGGACTTAGACACCCAAGAGGAAAAGTATAACCAAAAGATAAGTAATCATTATATTTCCTTTAAAGTCTAAAAGGTTGTACCTCCAAACACTAGATTTTAAGTCATTTAAAGTCATATGAGATCTGTTGTTACCAAATAATAAAGTTTCCTCTTTCTCTTTAAGCAACCACCTAAGGGAAACTCACACCATGACTATTGAAACTTCCTGGAAAGCAGATCCTGAGTACAGACACCATAGCCAAATGCTCAATGGATGCTTCAGAACCCCTCATTGAGAAATTCTAAAGGACTTTTAAGTTGGACATTTAATTCACCCTGTTCCTTTCCTGGTTCCCTGTCTAGAAAATGTACCTAGCTACTCACACCTTCACAGGCACTAGCCAAGGATTTTGTTCTCTAACTATACTTTTGGGGGTCTTTCAGATAGATCCACTGAGCAGGTATACCCCAGTCACCACCTTCTACACCACTTTTCAGCATGGAAGAAGTCAGAGTGGTCGGTGCCCCAATTCCCTCTTGGCAATTGGGGTAACCTCCTC
This sequence comes from Rhizomys pruinosus, assembly GCA_009823505.1. Taxonomy (NCBI): domain Eukaryota; kingdom Metazoa; phylum Chordata; class Mammalia; order Rodentia; family Spalacidae; genus Rhizomys; species Rhizomys pruinosus. The sequence goes on along the minus strand of VZQC01015340.1, from coordinate 1,796,146 downwards.
AGAGGGTAATGTAATAAGAGTAGGAGCTAAAAATTGGCTAGGCAGTTTAGGGTCAAGACCCCCAAAAGGAGCCAGTTTCTTTCTCAGCTGAGGGCTGAAGACTTCCTGGATCTGCCAGTGAACTTGTTCTTCTGGTTGCTCTATTACTAACCCTGGGACTATGTATACTGAATAGGTTAGTTGCCTTTATGAGAGAAAGATTGGGGGCAATTCAGCTAATGACCTTAAGGACACATTATACCCAACTTGATCCATACCACCTAAGGCAAAAACACTCCCCCTTAAGGGCTGATGATCCACTGCTCCAGGATCGGAGCAGTTAGTAGAAAAGGGGTGAATGAAGGGACAGAAAGAGGCCAGCGGAATTTTCCACTTTGCGAAATAGTTTAGCAAATAGCAACCCCTCCCTAGGTTAGCAAATAACAGAAAACCACAGTCAGTTATAATTCCAGGAAGAACCACCCTGAGGGCCTTGGCCCCAAGCCACCTGCAGACCCAGGCATGCTTTATCCCTGCCTGACACACAGGAGACCAGGGTTTGATTCCTATCCTGCTCTAAGCGTATAAAACCTGTATGCAGGGCTGGAGAGATGGCTCAGTCATTAAGAGCACCGACTGCTCTTGCAGAGGACCGGGGTTTGATTCCCAGTACCCACATGGTGGCTAAAAACCATCTTTAACTCCAGTTCCAGGGGAATCCAACACCCTCTTCTGACCTCTGCAGCATTGCTCAACACGGGTGCACCAACCTACATGCAGACAGTACACCCATACACATAAAAAAATAGTAATAATAATAAATAAAACCTGTATGCAGAGATTGCTCGGGGTTCACCTCTCCCTGTTGTACAGGTGAACCCCCGGTGCACCGGAGTAATAAACCTCTTGCTTTTGCAGCGAGACTTGTCTCTGAATCTCTCACTTGGGGGTCTCTCAAGGGTAAGGCTGGATTCAAGTCTTACAGTAGTATTATACTTAATGTTGTAAGCTGTTGATAGATTTTATAAACAACATGGTAGATATCCAGGAGTACCTAACTATCAAGTTGAAGAAGATATAGGGAAGTTGAAGTCCTGTCTTACTGGCTTCCTTCAGGAATATGGGTTATCTGTAATGGTGAAAGATTATTATGTCCGTGAATTTTGCCAATATAGAGCTACTGAACCATACACTATTGCTGCATTCTTGGGAGGAGCTGCTGCTCAAGAAGTTATCAAAATATTCACCAAACAATTTGTAATTTTTAATAATACATTTATAATGGCATGTCACAAACTTCTGCTACTTTCTGGTTGTAGATTAGGTACTCTGTGTTGTGAGTTATTGAAACCGTAATTGCTTTATATTATTCTCCAGCCTGTAAAATTCTGTTAAAGGAGAGCCGTTAAATTGTTTCCTCAATAAACACTTCTCATTTAAAAAAAAAAAAAGAAAGAAAAAGAAAAAGAAAAGAAAAAGAAAAGAAATAGAACTTTCATGCTTTAAAAAAAAAACTACCTGTCCCCAGACATCATCAGAGATGTTTCTTTGTGCAGTAGATAGTGGGTAATACAGAAACTCACAGCTTTCAAAGTGCAGAGAATAAGTGTCTATGCAGTGCTCAGTCACAAATGAACATACATATCACATACCCTTCCCCTCGGCTCAAGGATCGCTGAGGAAGAGGGGCAGAGAGATTGCTAGACTGAAAAGTCAGGAGGCCCAGAATGAAATAATGTCTTCTGGACAGCACAACCACACTGTGAACTCAGAGCAGCTGTGGCTGCCCACACAAGACCTGCACAAGATCAAGCCAGTCAGCATTCCTGCATGGAGGAGGGAGGGGTTCATGAGTCCCCACCCTAATTGAGGAACTACAGACAACTGACAGCTTCTGGGGGAGGGAGAATCAGCTTTCCTTAAGGGTGTGGCTCCTGGTGGGTTGGCATTCCCCTGAATGGTCCCACACTCACAACTCTTCATAATCAATTCTAATCCATCAATCATCCTTGAAGAATCCTTAACATAAATGTGGGGTTTGAGGGTGAACTTTAGCTCACATAACCATTTATAGTTATAAATTTGATTATTAAATTTTTGTAACTTGGGACTGGAGAGATGGCTCAGCAGTTAAGAGCACTGGCCCCTTGTTCAATTTCCAGCACCCACATGGCAGCTAACAACCATCCATGACTCCAGTTCCAGGGCAATCCAATACCTTCTTCTGAGCACTACAAGCATTGCATGACATGGGTGCACTCACACACATGCAGACTAAAATAAAATTAATAAAATATTTTTAGAAAATCTGTAACTTGAACTAAAACCTTTTTTAAATGAATATCAATAATAGTTCTCTTCCACCATGTTCATAGTGGTCCCAGCAGTCATCTGTGTAATAATAACAAGTGTCCAAAAGGAAAACAGCCAATTGGTCAGTGTCATTACCACAGTAAAACTGGAAGGCTTAACTGATCTGTATATAGCAAATACATCATTATTTTTCTCTTGGACATTCTAATCACCCCTCCAAAAACTACATAATTTTGGAGGGTTAGAAGTTGGAGGGGAAAGGGTAATGGTTGGCAACTTTCTTGCTTGTTCTATTGGTCACGGGGCCCCTGATAACTCATTGTATATGGGAGACACAAATTGGAGTCACTGAGTTATTTGAAGTTAGGGAGGTGAAGAGGTGGGGATGGATCTGGATGGAGTCAAGGGGAGGAGTTGGGGATGAATATTATCAAAATACATTGTATAAAATTCTCAAAGAATTAATTAAAAAATTGTTTTAAATTCAGCTGCCTACATAATTATCATTGGCCAGTTCCAGCACTCCTCCATTCCCATATCCTTTCTAGGCTAGCACACTTATCTGTTATCTTACTGACAACTTAAAAACCATGAACTGACCATGAAATCAATTTAGTCAAGAAATTTTGTTGAACATTTCTTAAGAATTACTATAGAAAAAGATTCAGATTAATAATAAACAGGAAATATCAAAAGGAGAGAGGAGAAAATAACCTCTTAGCAGATGCTGGCTTAATAAGGCCCATTTCTATCCAAATAGATTACAGACCACACACTCAACATGTCAAAGAAAAACATGTTAATTCAGCAAGACACTGGTATTTACCATGGATACAGCCTCCAGAAAATTCTGTTATTAAAGTTATTTGGAACGTTGTGATTGTAGATGGAAAACATAGCTCTCACTTCAAAGGGAATAAGAGAATGGTTTCTTCTTGAGCTAAATATGAGAGGCCATGGCCCAGAAACACATATTCGGGTTACTCTAAATAACATATGCCAACACAGAAACACTTTCACAAAGTTTTTATAGTGACAGAACAAAAGAAAGTCATAAATGAAGACATTTTGACATAGATGGGTTAGAACACCAGGTTGGGGGAGGGGAATACAGCAAAGCAAGGAAACCTCTGTTAAGGTCTCAGATGCCATCTGATGACATTCTTAGTTCTGAGGTTGCTGGAAGCTAGTGTTCTTTTACATTAATACATTACAAAAGGTTTTACCTGATATGATAATCAAAAGGATATTAAGTCAGACTTATATGTGCAATGAGTGGCTATTAAGGGACCTAAAGATGGCCTAAGACAATTTTGGCTCTGACTTTGCAACATCCTGACTCTCTACAATCAGTTAGTTCTAAGCCATCAGTTAGCCATTGACATACATGTAGGTTTTTTCTGGAGACTTTAGTTCACATAACCATTTATTTATGTTAAAATTTTGGTTATTAATTTTTTTTAACTTGAACTAAAGTCTTTTTATGTGCATAGATGTATTGCATGCATGTATGTAAGTGCACCTGTGTTGTGCAATGCCCACAGAGGTCAGAGGAAGGTGTTGGATCCCCTTGGAGTTATGGGTAGTTGTTAGCCACCGTGTGGGTGCTGGGAATTGAACCCAGCTCCTCTGCAAGAGCACCCAGTGCTCTTAACCACTGAACCATTCTGTCTAGCCCCAGAACTAAAATCTTTTTAGAAATGGGTATCAATAATAGTTAGTTTCCATGATCTTCAAATAAACCCAGCAGTCATCTGTGTGATAACAAGGCTCTAAAAGGAAAACAGCCAACTGGTCAATCTTATTTTCACAGTAAAACTGGAAGAGCTTAGCCAATCCACATATAGCCAATTCCTCTTTACTATTTTCCTCTTGGACATTATCATTCCTCAAAAAGAAAGACAAGGGGCTGGAGAGATAGCCTAGCAGTTAAGAGTGCTGACTTCTCTTGCAGAGGACCCAGGTTCGATCCCCAGCACCCACATGGCAGCTGAAAACCACCTTTAGCTCCAGTTCCAGGGGAATCCGACACCCTCTTCTGACCTCTGGAGCATCGCATGACACGGGTGCACAGACCTACATGCAGACAGTACATTCATACACGAGAGAGAGAGAGAGAGAGAGAGAGAGAGAGAGAGAGAGAGAGAAAATTTGAGGGTGGTTAGAAGTTGGAGGGAAAAAAGGACCAGCTGGCATTTGTCTTGCTTGTTCTGTTGGGTTCAAGGTTCCTGCCAACTCAGTTCAAAGTCTCCAAACTTCGTTTGATTCATTTTCAAGGTCTACTGCTTCTGTCACTGTCATCTGCTTAAGACTGATACATGAGCCACATATAACCTCAGCTCAGAGAACTAGTGAGTGGGCTCTGGCCGTCATTATTCTGTGGTACCAAGGCTTTGTGCAATTTCAAGTTCCAACCACTCTCAGTCAGCTTTATCAGGATTCCTAGGTAATCCCCAAATTATGTCATTAATGATTGTGTTCCTGAGTATTAAAAAAATAACAATATTCTTTACTACAGTAGAAAAAAAGAAAGTACATGGCATATAAGATATATGTGTGTGTGCATATGTGTACACGTATTCTGCTTTATGTAGTTTGCTTCATTTTTATGTTATTTGAGATGCTATACTTTCTCACGTAATTATCCACTTTTTTTTTTCAGAACATTTTCCCTTACACACAATGTTCAGAGATACTTACAGATAGTATTTACCAGCATTAGGAATGTGCAGACTACTTACTTAATTACGAAGTTAGAGTGTTTTAATAAGTGCTTAGAGTTTTCATCCAAATTAAGTAGTTATTATAATTATATAATTGTAGTTATGAGTGCTAATGTCATTGGTGATGGGTTTTTATTATTATTCAGTCCTCAATAACTGGATCTACTACAGAGCCAAGTAAGGGTTTTCAGTCTTATTTTCATTTTTCTGAAAATACAAAGATTGAATAAAAAGTCCAAGATAAAACATTCTTGGTCACAGCAAGAATCTAGAGGTAGGTGTATTCTGTCTGTCTCTTTACTTGAATTTCACCTCAAATGCATATGTACAAGGATCTACCTCAAACAAGCCAGTGTCCTTAATTCAAACCTGATCAATAAAGATCAATAAAGCCAGCAGAAGGCAGCCTAACTCCACGCCACTAGAAAGAAAACACACTACCATTATTTAGGCAACCTGAAGAGAAAAGAATTTAATATTTTTTCACATGAAAATAATAAGAAAAGGTCTGGAGAGATTGCTCAGTGGTTAAGAGCACTGGCTGCTCTTGCAGAAGATCCAGGTTCCGGTTCTCAGCATCCACATGGTGGCTAACAATCATCAACTCCAGTTCCAGGGATCAATGCCCTCTTTTAATAAAAATAACAATATTTTTATTAAAAAAAGAAAATAGTAAGAAAAGTAAACAGAAGCCTTTTGGTTCCTATGAATGAGACAGTATGGTTAGAAATTATTCATCAAAACCTTTGTAAATTCCTTTTGCTTATAATTTAATGTTTAGAGTTTTGTTGATCTGATAGTAGAAATAATTAAAATTCATATATTATGAGACAAAAGTGCATTTGCATCAGCTGGCTGATACAGACTTCAATATGCAGCCATAGGGCAGTTCGCCTTCCCATTTACAGAGTACATTATATCCTGAAAGACAACAACATGGTGGCTTGTAGAAATGACTTGGAGCAGACACCAGCCAGCATCTCCGGGTGTAGCCATAACTCTTCAGAGCAAGGTCAGCAGGGCCAGGCTCATATCTGCCTGGCTTTCTTTTGAAATGTGTGCTTTGGCCAAAAGAAATGAATATGCACTGGGGAGCCCACAGCAGAGGTCTATCCTTTGCTATTTCTGGGAATTCTTCTAAGATGTCATAGCATCTAGAAATCAGAAATCTTGGGAGAGGGCTGATCTTTTTGAGACAGGGTCTCCCTGTAACCTCAACTGTCGTGGAACTCGCTATGTAGACCAGGCTGGCCTTGAACTCACAGAAATCTCTCTGCCACTGCTTCCCAAGTGCCGGGATTAAAAGCGTGTACCACCAAGCCCAGCTTCAGAACCTGGAAATCTTGAGAGTCATGCAACACTGGACCTGAAAGTTGTCTCTTGCCAGACCACTTAGAGAGAGCCTGCTGGGTTTGGGGTCGGGCACCACAATGCTATGATTCACAACATGCAGCAGTATACAGTTATGCTTTCATACCCAATGCAGCTGTGATTTTAACATTTATGTGTGTATGTGTGTTGGCTTGTTTAATATGTATACCACGGGTATGAAAGTGCCTGTGAAGACAAGAAGACAATATCAGAATTCCTGGAACTAAAGTTACAGGCAGTTGTGAGTCACCCAATGTGAGTGCTGGGAACTGAAAACATCTTAACTGCTGAGCCATCTCTCCAGCCTTTAAGACTTAATTCAATCAAATTTTTTTTATATATGCTTTTCGGGCATGTCTATAATAATACCTATGTGAGTGAACATTTTTAGCATGATTTTTTTAATTAAACCTTAAAATGAAAAACACTGGTCCCCTTATAGATCCAAGAGAGTAATCAGAAGTGTCAACATGGCAGCCTCACTTGCAAACAAAATTATTAAGATGAACATTTCACTTACATCCACCGGGCTCTTGTACTGAGAGACTACCTGTATTAGTCACATTTCCTGTTGCTGTGATAAAACCACCATGACCAAAGGAACTTATAAAAGGAAGAGTTTATTTGAGTATACAATTGACGGTTCCAGGGAATTAAGAGTCCATTGTGGCGGGGAGGCGTGTTGGGGGGGTTGGAGCAGAAAGCCAAGGTTCACATCTTCCAATTAGCACAGGAAGCCAAGAGAGGGAGACACTGGAGACTGCAAGGTTTGTTGAATGCACTAAGCCTGCCCCCAGTGACGTACTTCCTCTAGCATAGCCAAATCTCCCAAAACAGCACCACCAACTGGGGACAAAATGTCTGAATATTTAAAGCCTATGGGGGACACTCTCATTCAAACCACCACACTACCCTAAACTTGAGCACTCTGATATTCCTTCTCTTGTCTTTTTTTAAGACAGTGTCTTGCAGTCTTGCTATGTAGATCAAGATTGGTTTCACACTCACAATTCTCCCACCTCAGTATACCAAATGCTGAGGTTACTAGTGTGTACTTCCACACCCAGCTTCCTTCAATTTGTTATGGATTTGCCATCACTCTAGCTAAAAATATTGAGGTCATCTTTGCCTTGTCTCCACTCATCATCCTTACTGTATTAGTAACTTTTCTGTTGCTGTCATAGAACCACCATGACCAAGGGAACTTATAAAAGGAAGAGTTTATTTGAGCTTACAGTTCCTGAGGAATTGAGACTCCATCATGGTGGAGAGGCACGGTGGTAGGAGGTGCCAGACCAGAAACAGAAAGCAGAGGTTCCCATCTTCAAGTAGAGAGAGACTGAAGATTACCAAGGCTTTTTGAATTCTCTAAGCTTGCTCCCAAGGATGAGCTTCTTCCAGCACAGCCACACCTTCTAAGACCTCCTAAAACAGTGCCACCAACTGGGGACAAAATGTCCAAATACTTGTAGCCTTTGGGGGACATTCTCATTCAAACCACCACATCTACTAGTTGCCAAACCTTTCTCAGTCCCCATTTACCTCCTCTCCAAACCTACTGCTGCCTTTGTTCACATTTCATTTCCCCACCTGGACTATCTTATGGGCTTCCTTAGGGGTCACTCTAACGCCCATCTGTTTCCCATGGTCACCAGCATTGTCTTTCAGTCATTTGCCAAATGTTTATTGACCTCTCACCGAGATCACAATTATGGGTGACTTACTGGAGACACAAGGATGAATAAGGATTCTCTCCTTCTCTCAATGATCTCACAATCTAAAATGAAAATTATTTTTACTTACTTATTTTATATGTCTAAGTGTTTTGCCTGCATGTATGTAAGTGCATCTGTGTATGCAATGCCTGCAGAGGCCAGAAGAGTGCATCAGAGCCCCCCTGGAATAGGAGTTACAGACTGCTATTGGCATTATGTGGGTGCTAGAATCAGAACCCAAGTCCTCTACAAGAGCCAGCTCTTGCTGAGCCATCTCTCAAGCCCCTAAAATAAATACCCTGCTTTGTCACCTTCCTGAAATTTTTCAGAGCTTGTTCCTGGACTGTACAATGAAGTCAAAACTTAGGGGCACAGCCAAATTTTCTGTTTTTCATACTCATAGGGTGTGGCCCCACTCAAACCACTCTGTCTCATCCCCTATAATTCTACCACAAATGTCCAAGTAGATGCCACCCCAGCTATCTGAGGCCTATGCACTCATCCAAGACTCATGCAAACCATGTCCTCTACCTGACATGTCCTCCCTATCGTAAACCTCTAGGGAACAGCAGCCTGAGCATGTGCACAGACACAAATGCCAGATTAGCAACTTTCTATAAACACCACAAATGTGTGTACAGCATTGACCACATGCCAGATGCTCGGGCATTACTGATTCATTATTTCTCACAAGTACAAGGCCAGTCCATTAGCATTCCCATTTTACAGATGAGGAAACTGAAGTACAGGAAAGTCAAACTTGCCCACGGTTACCATGTAAGAAGTGGCAGAGGCCAGGTGTGGTGGTGCATGCCTTTAATCCCAGCACTTGGGAGGCAAGTGCTGGGATTAACGAGGCAAGCCAGCTGGGGCTACAGTGAGACCCTGTCTCAAAAAAAAAAAAGTGGCAGAGCCAAAATGTGAACTTAGTTATAAAGTTGCTGTTTTCTTTTACTATTTTATTAAGCAATAAGAAATCATTTCCAGGAGCTAGAGAGATGGCTCAGTGGTTAAGAGCACCAATTGCTCTTGCAAAAGACCCGGCTTCAATTCCCAGCACCCACATGGCATCTAAGAACCATCTTTTAGCTGGGTCTAGTGGCACATGCCTTTAATCCTAGCACTCAGGAGGCAGAGGCAGGCAGATCTCTGAGTTCAAGGCCAGCCTGGACTACAGAGTGAGTTCCAGGCCAGCTGGTGCTATAGGGAGACCCTGTCTCTCAAGAAAGAAAGAAAAGAAAGGAAGGAAGGAAGGAAGGAAGGAAGGAAGGAAGGAAGGAAGGAAGGAAGGAAGGAAGGAAAGAAGGAAGGAAAGAAGGAAGGAAAGAAGGAAGAAAATCATTTCAAGAAAACACAAAGTTTTATTCTGAGGGGCAAGACACATGGAAACCAAATAGTGCTAGAAGAGGACTGCCTGGTGAGCCTGTACTCAGAACAGCACTAACACGTGAGTTTGATAGATTCCCACAAAAGCACTCCTCCTCTTTCTGGGCCCAGAGGCAACACTTTGGACTGGGAATCCTCACCTGAGAAGTGCACAGGCCAGCATGGATACCTGACTCTCCTCTTTCAAGGCTCTTTGGTCCTCCTGCCTGTTCTGATAAACAACATCTTCATTCAGGTTCAGGCAGTGCAAAGTGCCACCCTCGAAGGACAGACTCTTCTCTACCTTGTGTTGCCACATTGTTTTGTGGTTTATCCCAGGCATGATGGCAGGCGCCTTTAGTCCCAGCACTTGGGAGACATATAGAGAAGGTTCTCTGTGAGACTGAGTCCAGCCTGGTCTACATAGCAAGTTCCAGGCCAGCTGGGGCTACAGGGAGACCCTGTCTTAAAGATAAAGTTACTGCAGATGGCTTCACTGCAGCTTTCTCTTTCTGTCTCCAGAAGCAGCTGATGTTACCTGTATTTGGGGACAGGCGAACAGTGATGAAGGTTACAGAGCTGATCCCTCAAAGCAGAATTCGAATCTCTGCCTTTGACTGCTACAGTGCAGAGGTACAGGGACTAGGTTGCATACAAATAAGGCTCTGGGTTCAAGCCCCAGGACTGAAGAAAAAATAATAAAAGTGGAACCCACTGACCACTAATCCTGTTCTTTGCACCTTACCCATTATGTAAGAGAAGAGGACTGGGGATATAGTTCAACAGTAGAACTTGTCTAGGATGTATGAGGCCCTGATTTCAATCCTTGGTACTGAAAGTAAGAGTGGGGACCAGGTTAAAATCTGCAGCCACAGCTGCACTGAGCCTAGAGCCTTGGATCCAGCCTAGCAATTGTTACTCACCTCCAGCTTCCACTGACCTCAGCGGTGCACCCCAGTAGGCTCCCCAGTTCCGAGCTTCCTTGTCATTCCCGGTTTATGTATCAGAAAGTATGGCCAGAGTGGCTACTCTTTCCATGACACCGTGACCTGCACCTCAGTTTCCACCTACTCTAGTCCGTATCAAGTAGTCTTGGCCTTCATTGCCCCCCTCCCCTGCCCTTGCTGCCATCTCCTATCATCTCCACCCATCACCCATATTTTCATCACAGCTTTCTCCTCCCTCCATCCCTAGTCACAAATACTTTTCGTCTGTCTGCTTCACTAAACTCTTGGCCAGATCTTCCATATTCTGCCTTCTTTCCAGCCTTGAGGATGTCTCTACTCCCCATACTTTTCTCATTTTTTTGGTCTTTTTGAGACAGGGTCTCCCTTTAGTCCCAGGTGGCCTGGAGCTCACTATGTAGTCCAAGCTGGCCTTGAACTCACAGAAATCTGCGTGCATCTGCCTCTCAAGTGCTGGTATTAAAGACGTGTGCCACCACGCCTGGCTCTCTTTAATTTTTTTTATGTGACTCAATTTTTAAGAATCTCAAAAAGACAAAAAAAAGAATTTCATAACAAGAACTATATTTACTTCATTGCCATCCTTCCCTCTCCCCCTCCAACTCCTCCTGTGCCCCTCACTGTGCCTTTCAGATTCATGATCTCTTCGTTAATTATTATTGCTCTACTGAGTCCTCTTAATGTTGCTCCTGTGTGCATGTGTTTAGGACTGACTACTAGGGATTGGATAACCTACCTACCAGGGGCCTTGTCCTTGGAGAAACTGATTCTGCCTCTCCCAGCAGCCATTGGTTTCCTGTACCTCTTCATTTAGGGGTATGATATTGTGAAATTTCTGCTGTCCACATTGGCTTGTTGACTGGTGTTGTCATTGTGCATGTCTGGCTTAAGCAACATATTGATATTTCATGGGTCCAGCTTCTGTTTTTTTTGAGACAGGGTCTCCCTATAGCCCCAGCTGGCCTGGAGCTCACTCTGTAGACCAGGCTGGCCTTGAACTCACAGAGATCCATCTGCTTCTGCCTCCCGAGTGCTAGGATTAAAGGCGTGCATCACCACACCCAGCTTAAAGACAGTTCTTAGCCGCCATGTGGGTGCTGGGAATCAAACCCGGGTCCTCCAAAAGAGCAGTCAGCACTCTTAACTGCTGAGCCATCTCTCCAGCCCACAGCTTCTTATCATGTCTAGGAGACTCTACTCATCCTAGTCCTCTGGCTCTTACAATCTTTCTATCTCTTCTTCCATTCTGTTCCCTGAACCTTAGGTGTACTGCTTGCATTGTAGATGTGCCATTTGGAGTTGGGCACCCCATGGTTTCTTATTCTCTCCATTTGGCCAATTGTGGAACTCTGTAATAGTTTCCATCAGTTGCAAAAAGAAGCTTCTTTTATGAGGGGTTAGAGCTAACTACACTTAACTTTTGTATAAGGATAAATATTTAGAATACAGTTAGAAATTGCATTAATTTAGGAAAATCTCAGGAGTAGGCTCTCCCCTGGGATCTGTGACTCTCTAGGCATGGGTAGTTGGCTAAGTTTATCATATCAGCCATGAATTTCCTCCTATTAAGATCTTAAGTCCAAATTAGACAGGTGTTGATTACCCCCAATATAAAATGCGATCATTGAACCACTGGGGATATACTGCTGGACCAGTCATCATTGTGATTCTTGAGCATAACAGCTGGGTAGGACTCCTGATTGTTTTTCTCCATTGGCAGCTTGCATAGTGCCCTCCAATATCATGAGAGCTGTGCTCAGGAAGGAGACTTGTTCACACATTCTAGCTCTATTCCTCCAAGTTCTATGTCCAAAGTATGTGGCATCTTCAGAATAGGGTCTTACTTTCAACTTCTTGGAGGCAACCAAGGGCAGTGGCAGTAGGCTGTCTTGTTTGGGGGAGTCTCTTGGACTACCCTCACCAACGACTCAAAGGGAGGCTTCCCTTCCCATTTTATTAGTCTGTGGCTCTTTTAGGAAGCATTATCACCATGTGTGTCATGTGTCATAACTGCATTTAAACTCCATCGTGTACACACACACACACACACACACTCACACACTCACACACACACTTTTATACGTTTTTGTTTTTGTTTTTGGTCTTTTTGAGACAGGGTCTCCCTGTAGCCCCAGCTGTCCTGGAACTCACTCTGTAGAACAGGCTGGCCTTGAACTCACAAAGATCCGCCTGCCTCTGCCTCCCAAGTGCTAGGATTAAAGGCATGCGCCACCACGCCCGGCACTATACGTATTTTTAAGTAAGCATATAAAATATTTCCATATGGCTTTTTTTTACCTTTTTTATGCTTTTATTGATGTTTTGTGTATTTCAGACATCATTTTTCGATTCAGTTTAGGCATGTTCCTTTTCCCTTCCCCCACCCCACCCCAGATCGTGCATTCTGCCATAACTGTCCTGCATCTTTCTCTCAGTCTTTTTTTTTTTTATACTTAGGAATTCACAGTTGCCTCCATTGATTTTATATTACTCTAAAACATAATCTCCACCCATATACAGTAATTACAGAGTCTGAAAGTAAGTGGTGGATTGATTCTAGACCCTGTTGAGAGATTTACATTATAACAACATAGTTGCTTTCAGATAAACAGAAATATAAAAATAATGTTGTTCACTTTGCCTTTCATCTGGGGGATTTGGTGTTAGCATCCACAAATGAGGGAAACCATTTGCCTTTTGTTTTCTGGACTGTGTTACTTTGCTTAGCATAATGGCTTCAAGCTCCATCCATTTACCTGCAAAGTTCATAATGCCATCTTTCTTTACTGCTGAATAGAACTCCATTGTGTAGATGTACCACATTTTTGTTATCTACTCACCTGTTGAGGGGCATTTGGGTTGGTTCCAGCTCTTCATTATTGTGAAGAGAGCTGCAATAAACATGGATGTGCATGTATCTTTGAGATATGATGAGTCTTGTGGGTGGGTGGGGATATGCCCAGGAGTGGTATGGCTGGGTCAGGTGGTAGGCTCATTTTGAGTCTTTTAAGGGTTCTCCACACCGCTTTCCATAATGATTGTACAACTTTATATTCCCACCAGCAGTGGATGAGTTGTTCCCCTTTCCTCACAACCTCTCCAGCATTTGGTGTCTTTTGTTTTCTTGATCTTAGCTAGTAATATAGGAATGAGATGATATCTGAGAGTGGTTTTAATTTGCAAGTACTTAATTATTAATGATGTTGAACACTTTTTTTAATTTTTTTTATTAATTTTATTTATTTATGTATGTGTACGAATGTACTGTCTGCATGCAAGTCTGTGCACCCGTGTTGTGCAATGCCGCGGAGGTCAGAAGAGGGTTTCAGATTCCCCTGGAGCTGGAGTTCTCCTGGAATTGGAGTCTCAGATGGTTCTCGGCTGCCATGTGGGTGCTGGGGATCGAACCCGGGTCCTCTGCAAGAGCAGTCTTTTTAAGATGTTTTTCAGCCATCTTTAATTCCTCACTGGTGAAGTCTCTGTTCAGATATTTACTCCATCTTTTGAATAGATCATTTGTTTTCTTCTTTGTTTTTTGAGTAGTTTATACATTCTTGACATTAATGTTCTGTCAGATGTACCATTGTCAAGAGAGCCCTATGGCTTTTTCAAATGTCCTTAGTGTTATTTCTCTCTCTCCCTCTCCCTTTCTTTGTATTACCCTCCATTCCCCTACCCAGCCAAAGTACCCCCCCATTTTCCCCTTGACACAGCTATATTGAACAGGAATGGAGAAAATGGACATCATTATCATGTTCCTGACTTTAGTGGAAATACTTTGAGTCCTGTTCCATTTAGCATGATGTTAGCTACAAGCTTGTTGTATATTGTTTTTATTATGTTGAGCTATGTTCCATGTATCCCTAGATTGTCCAGGACTTTTATCATGAAGGGATGGTGGATTTTGCCACAGGTCTTTTCTGCATATATTGAGATGATCATGTGGTTTCTGTTCCTGAGTCTTTTTATGAGGTCTATTACATTTATTCATTTACATATGTTGAATCATCCATCATTACATTATTCATTTACATATGTTGAAGCATCGCTGGGATGAAGTCAACTTTATCATGGCAGACAAATTTTTTGGTGTGTTAGAATTGGTTTGCCATTTGAGAATTTTTGTGTCTATGTTCTTCAGAGAGACTAGCATATAATTTTCTTTTTGTTGTTGTTGTTGGATATTTGTCATCAGACAAATTTATAAAAATAATTTAGAAGTATTTTTTACTTTTTCTATTTTACAGAATTTAAAGAGTATTGGTGTTATTTCTTCTTTGAAGATCTGGTAAAATTATGTACTTAGTTCATATAATCTTGAGCTTTTTTTAGTTAGAAGATTTTTAATTACTGCTTCTATCTCCTTGGTTGTTATGGATCTATTTAAATTATTTTTTCTTTTGATTTAATTTTTATTTGATTTAATTTTGGTAAGTTATATCTAGAAATTCATTCATTTCTTTTAGAATTTCCAATTTAGCACATGTAGATTTTTAAAGTATGTTCTTATGATTCTCTTAATTTCCTGTCTGTTATAATGTCTTCCTTTTCTTCCTGTAATTTTATATATTTGGTTCTCACTTTCTTTTGGTTAATTTGGCTAAAGGTTTTTCAATCTTGCTAATCATTTCAAAGAAATTATTACTTTATTTTTATCTTTATTTTATGTGTATGAGTGTTTTGCCTGTATGTATGTAAGTGGACCCATGTTGTGCAATGTCCAGAGAGGCCAAAGAGGGGAATGGGATCCCCTGGAACTAAAGTTACAGACAGTTGTTAAATGCTATGAGGGTGCTGGGAACCAAAGCTGGGTCCTCTAGAAGAGGAATAAGACAAGGATGTTCATTTTCTCCATTCCTGTTAAATATACCTGTATCAAGGGAGAAATGGGAAAAACTGAGCAGGGGGGTTTAGCTGTGAAGGGGCAGAGAGGGTAATACAAAGGGAGAATACAAAGGGAGAGGGAGAGAGATAAATAACACTAAGGGCATGAATCACTGATTCATCTCTCCAGCCCTCATCTCTACGTTTGTGTTTGTTTGTTTGTTTGTTTGTTTGTTTGTTTGTTTGTAGACAAGTCTCCCTGTAGCTCTACCTGGCTTGGAACTCACTATGTAGCCCAGGCTGAACCTTGATCTCACAGAGATCAGAAATCAGAGATCAGAGATCTGCCTGCCTCTGCCTCCACAAGGCTGGGATTAAAGGTGTTGTCACCATGTTCATATGACATAGGCACTTAGTGTTATAAACTTTTCCCCATAAAATTGCCTTCATTGTGTCCCATAGATTTTGGTATGTTATGTTTTCATTTTCATTCAATTCTAGTATTTTTTAAAATTTCTTTCTTGATTTCTCCCTTCACCCAATTATCATTCAATAGTCTGTTGTTTAGTTTATATGAGTTTGTGTGATTTCTGTAGTTTCTGTTGCTGTTGATATCCAGCTTTATTCCTTTATTGTCAAATGGAATGCAAGATGTTATTTCAACTTTCCTACTTTTATTGAGATTTGTTTTGTGTCTTGATATTTGGTAGATTTTGGGGAAAGTCTATGGGGTGTTGAGAAGAATGTTGATAGAATGTTCTGTAGCTATCTCTCAGATCCATTTGATTGACAGCATCATTTAACTAAAGCATTGGTGAGAATGGGGTATTGAAGTCAGCCACTACCATGTGGATGCGATTAATCTGTGTTTTTAGACTTAATAGTATTTCTTTTAAGAGGTTGGATGTGCCTGTGTTTGGTGAATAAATGTTTAGAATTGCAATATCCTGCTGGTGGGTTTTTCTTTTAATGAATAGGAAGTGCCCTGCCTTGTCTCTTCTGATTAGTTTTAGTTTGAAGTCTATCTTGGCAGATATTAGAATATACCTACTTATGTCCTGGTTCCATTTGCTTGGGATATCTTTTTCTATCCTTTTACCCTAAGGTAGTGTCTGTTATTGATAGTGATATGTGTTTCTTGGAGGCACCGAGATCACGTTTTTTAATTTACCCTATTAGTCTATGTCTCTTGGAGAAATTGAGACTGTTAATATAAAGAGTTGTCACTGACCATTATTTTATTAATTCCTGTCATTCTGTTGTAGTGGTTTTCATAGACTTCTTTTGAGTAACTGTTTTAGAATTGCTTACTTACTTTCTGTGCCCTCTTGGGTATTTTCAGTCTTCTCTTCACACTGAATTATCCTTTCCAGTGTTCTCTGTGGACATTGGTTCGTGGTCATAATTTCCTTAAATCTGTTTTTATCATGTAAAGTTTTTCTTCCGCCTTTGATTAGGACTTATAGTTCTGCTGGATCTAGTAGTCTGTGCTGGCATGTGCAGCCTTTCTGTACCATAGAACATTGGCTGTAGCATTCTATTCTTTAGTCTCCATTGAAAACTCGGGTATTATTCTTATGGGCCTGCCTTTATATGTGACTTGACTTTCTCTCTCAGCTTTCAGTATCCTGTCTTTTTGCTGTACACTTAGTGTTTTGGTTATATGATGAGGGGATTTTTCTTTTCTGTTCCTATCTATTTGGTGTTCTATATGCCTCTTACACCTTGATACGCATCTCTTTCCTTCAATTTTGGACATTTTCTTCTATGATTTTGTTGAAGATATTTTCTGTGCTTTTGACTTGAGTTTCTGTTCCTTCTATATTTATGGTTCGTAGGTTTGGTCATTTACAGTGTCCCAGAGTTCCTGCTTGTTCTATTCATGCGTTTTCTTATATTTAATATTTTCTTCAACTGGCTGATCCAATTCCTCTATCTTGTCTTCTGATATCCTCTCTTCAACTTGATCCATTCTATTGATGGGGCTTTTCACTGAGCTTTAACTTACTAAATTTTTCATTTCAAGTTTTATTTAAATTTGTCTTTTCTTCAGAATTTCTATCTCTCTCTTTTCATACCTCGGATTACTTTCTTACTTCATTTCATTGTTTGGATTTTCTCACAGTCTTCACTCCAGCATATATTCATTATCCTCTTTGAGTTAGTTCCTTGAGCATATTTATAACTGCTATTTTGAAATCATTATCTTGTGCATTATCTGAGCTGCTTTTCTCTGGGAATATTACTATGAGAGCACTAGTTTGGGGATGGCACAGATTGTCTTGGTTTTTCATGTTGTTGTGTCTTTTGTGACTGGACCTATGTATCTCGAGTTAGGTTGTTGGTAGTGTTTCTTGGTATACCTGGGCTCTCCTCTGTGGGTGTTTGGAACTCTGTTTGCCATTATCCCTAGTCAGGCTATATACCAGTTGAAAGATGCTCAAGATTCAGTCTTGAGACAACTCAGTGTTGATGTGCAGAGTGTCAGACGTGGTCCCAGCTCAGTTAGGACAGGGCATAGTTTCTGAGCTCAAAAGCATACCTTCAGCATAGTTAGAAGATTCTCACTGCCAGTCCAGTGGGAGGGAGTGCTGCTACCTGGAAGATATGTGTAGGGCTTAAGTTCTTCGGAGGGTGTGAGGTCAGAGTGGCTCTGGCTTGAGTGAGGGGGTATCCTGCCTGGAGGCATGGGCACAGAACACCACATAGTCCTCCAGCACACAGTTCCAAGCATCTACGGAGTGACTCCAACTTCTTAAAAATAATACTTTTGGGGGGCTGGAGAGATGACCTAGCGGTTAAGAGCGCCGACCTCTCTTGCAGAGGACCCGGGTTCGATCCCCAGCACCCACATGGCGGCCAAGAGCCGTCTGAAACTCCAATTCCAGGAGAACTCCAGTTCCAGGGGAGTCCGACGCCCTCTTCTGACCTCCGCGGCATTGCACGGCACGGGTGCACAAACTTGCATGCAGGCAGTACATTCCTACACATACAGAAATAAATAAAATTAATAAAAAAAATAATAATACTTTTGGGCTGGAGAGATGGCTTCGTGGTTAAGAGCTTCAACTGCTCTTGCAGAAGACCCAGGTTCGATCCCCAGCACCCACATGGCAGCTGAGAACCAACTTTAACTCCAGTTCCAGGGGAATTTGATACCCACTTCTGACCTCTGCGGCATTGCATGACATGGGTGCACAAACCTGCATGCAGACAGTACATTCATACACGTAAAAAAATAAATAAATTTTTAAAATTTTTTTAAATTATACCTTTTAATTTTTTTGGTCTTTTTGAGACAGGGTCTCCCTGTAGCTCTGGCTGTCCTGGAACTTACTATGTAGACCAGGCTGGGCTTGAACTAACAGAGATCCACCTGCCTCTGACTCCTGTGTGCTAGGATTAAAGGAGTGCACCACCATGCCCGGCAAATTTATACTTTTTAATTGGGTTTCAAGATAGTGTGTTTCCATATGACTTTTTCATACATCCTTTGATTTGGTTAACCTTCCCCTTTCCCATCTCCCTACATCCCTCCCTACCTAAAGCTTTAAACCCCCAGTACTTACTTTGAGTTCACCATTTCTGCTGGACTGGCTAGCCAGTAAGCCCCCAGAATCCATCTAGCCCCACGTCCTAAAATTGGAATTATAAGCATGTGCCAGCATGCCTAGCTTTTATGTGGGGATTCAAGTTCATGCCCTCATGCTTTGCAGCGAGTGCTTTATCCGCTAGACCACCTTCCCAATTAATTCTTGGATTTTTAAGTTTTCACAATTAAAAATATCAATAAGGCCATCTACAACTTTTTCTTTTTGAATTATTGTTTTAGGATATGTTGACTGAATAGTAATAGTATAGTTTGGAGTATAGTTTGTCTTTTTTTTTTAAATAATGGATTTTTTAATTTTTTTTTATTTTATTTATTTCTGTATATGTATGAATGTATTGTCTGCATGCAGGTTTGTGCACCCGTGTCGTGCAATGCTGCGGAGGTCAGAAGAGGGCATCAGATTCCCCTGGAACTGGAGTTCTCCTGGAATTGGAGTTTCAGACGGTTCTCGGCCGCCATGTGGGTGCTGGGGATCGAACCCGGGTCCTCTGCAAAAGCTGTCGACGCTCTTAACCGCTAGGCCATCTCTCCAGCCCCTAGTTTGTCTTTTTTACAAAGTTTTAAATCTTAAAGGCTTAGTGCCCAGCTTAGTGCTATTGAGAGGGAACAAAACTAAGTGGTGGGGTCTAGTGGTGTTAGATGATGGTAGAGCTTCCAAATACTAGAGACATACCTTCAAAGGGGTGGGTATTTGTTCCCTAACCATGAGTTAAGCAGATCTCTTCACCATGATGTTCTGCCTTGCCACAGGCCCAAAGCAACAGTATCATCTAATCTTGGACTGAAATCTCCAAAACTAGGAATTAAATCTTTTCCCTGAACCAGTTGATTTATCTCTGCTGTTTATTATAACAATGGAAACCTGACTAGCATAGATAGTATCAAGTCTGAGGAAAAGTTTGTCATATTTATCTAAATAACGCTCACTGCCAATTCCATAATTGGTCTACATGCCTTTTATATTGCTAGAAATGGCAATAGTCTTTCTAACTTAGTTTTTAAGCAGTCTTCTCTTTATGCCACTCCTGATAGAACGCACCAATTGCAGAAAACCAGAAGTCCTCTGAAACTGTTGATAACCTTATCTGCCCCCAAAACTGCTGACCCTTATCTGCTTCTGAGACTGCTACTAACCTTATTGATCACACCCAGATATACCACTCCTAGAACTCAGGGGGAACTGTCTAAACCAGCTTGTTGCTCAACAGCCTGTCCTGCTTGAGCAGGTGGCTCCAGAAAATGAGACACGCAGACCCCTGCAGTTGCGTCCACTTCTTCATGCCCTAGCCCCATATGATCCCTAACCTCCTATACAGGACACAGTGGCTTCCATCCCACCAGAAGGCTTCTGCCACTCGCTGTGCTTGAATAAACTCCATCTTGTCCTGTTGAAGGTCTGGCTTTGGTCTATTTTCCTGACTCTGCTTTCCTTCCTGCCCCTTAAGTTCTAACAATGTAAGATGTACTTCCCTTGCTGTTTAAAATGTGGGACTGGACATGTACTTCAGAAGGCAGAATGCTCATCTAGGATGAATGAAGCCCAGGACTGATCTCAGTCCATATAAGCAGGCATGATGGTTCATACCTGTAATCCCAGCCCTGGGAAGACAAAGATAAAGGATCAGAAGCTCAAAGTCATCCTCTACTAGCAAGTTTGATTTGCCTGAAATACATGAGATCCTGTCTCCAAAAAAAAAGTGTTAAAAAAGATACCTCTACTCACCCTTCACTTTGCAAATACTTAAACTTGAACTTAGGTCTCTTCAGTTACTGATTATATTCCTTTGGAAAATCACTTAGTCTCTCTAAGGTTAAATTTTTTCACTAAAATTAGAGAATAGTAGTGTCTGTCAATCTTAACATTGTGAATATATATGGGGGAAATATGTGATTGTTGGGACAGCTATTTATTTATTTATTTATTTATTTATTTATTTATTTATTGTCTTTTTGAGACAGGGTCTTCCTATAGCCCCAGTTGACCTGGAACTCACTCTGTAGACCAGGCTGGCCTTGAACTCACAGAGATCTACCTGCCTCTGCCTCCCAAGTGCTAGGATGAAAGATGTGGGCCACCACACCCGGCTTAAAGACCATTCTTAGCCGCATGTGGGTGCTGGGACTCAAACCCGGGTCGTCTGTAAGACCGGTCGGCACTTTTAACCATTGAGCCATCTCTCCACCCCCAGAACAGCTTTTTAAAAGTAACTTGTACCTCAGTTGTTAATAATTGTTGTTGGACCAGGTACCTTTTCCTAGTTTAAACCTAATCATCTATTGGTTTTGAAAAAAAATGTTAATTGAGTCCTTATGAGATTAGCATCTTCTATTTTTTCAGCTTATTCAGAATTTCCTACAATTCAAAAATTGCAAAAATCTCTTCTTCAGATTTGCCTCTCTAAAATGTTTCATTTCTTAATTTAGTGTCTAAGAAGTCTGGATACAGTGCTCAAGTTCTTTCTTTATTGATTTAAATGCCATTTCTGCTTTGTGCAGCTTAAAGAACATGTTCAGTGTATATTTTGCAATTATTTTTCATTCTGATTTTCTCAGAATAAAACAATAAAGAACTATTATCTTTTCTAAGTAATAAGGAGTTAATATTGAGAGGATATTAAATTTCATTTCTTTGAAAACTGGCTCTAGCTGGGTGTGGTGGTGCATGCCTTTACTCCCAGCACTTGGGAGACAAAAGCAAGCAAATCTCTCTTGAGTTCAAGGCCAGCCTGGTCTGCATAGTGAATTCCAGGACAGCTGGGGCTACAGGGGGACCGTGTCTCAAAAAGAAAAGAAAAGGAAAGGAAAGGAAAGGAAAGGAAAGGAAAGGAAAGGAAAGGAAAGGAAAGGAAAGGAAAGGAAAATGGTTCTAACCATTTTCTGGACTTTGTGCACGTTTCCCTGTGATTTCTCCTTTTTCAGGATTCACAAAATAAAGTTTCATTTTAAACTGGGTACAGTGGCAAGCACCTGTGACCTTAGCATATAACCTGAAGTAGGAGAGCTGACATGAATTCAAGGCCAGCCTGGGCTACCTAGTAAGTTCCAGGCCAGCCTGAGCTACAAAGTACACATGTGTGAAGGCTAGCAGACAACTTTCAGGGGGAGTCTGTTCTCTCCTTCAGCCATATGAGTTCCAGGGATCCAACTTGGGTCATCAGGCTCCACAGCAAGCACCTTTACCCCTGAACCATCTCACCAGCCCCACTCTATTCCCCTGGATGGTTTTCTTTTTTTTTCTTTTTGGTCTTTTTGAGACAGGGTCTCTCTGTAGCCCCAGCTGTCCTGGAACTCACTCTGTAGACCAGGCTGGCCTTGAACTCACAAAGATCCACCTGCCTCTGCCTCCCCGGCAAGATGGTTTTCTTTTCGTTCCAGGCATTTTATTCTCTTATTCAAAAGATCTTGGGAAAAGCTCAAAGACTACAGATGGGATTAGTGCTGGATGGATTTTGGTAGAAAACTTAACAGAAAAACTTGAGATATATCTCAAGTGGTAGAGAACTTGCCTAGCAAGGATAAGGCCCTAGATTCAATCTCTAGCACCACATAAAAAAAAGGAAGAATTGTTGAGGGTTGGAGTGCCAACTGCTCTAGCAGATGACCCTGGTTCGATTCCCAGCACCCACATGGCAGCCAAGAACCGTCTTTAAGCCGGGCATGGTGGTGCACGCCCTTAATCCTAGCACTCGGGAGGCAGAGGCAGGTGGTTCTCTGTGAGTTCAAGGCCAGTCTGGTCTACAGAGTGAGTTCCAGGCCAGCTGGAGCTACAGGGAAACCCTGTCTCAAAAAGACAAAAAAAAAAAAGAAGAAGAAGAATTGGGGCCAAAGAGATGTTTCTGGGATTAAGAGCCCTGACTGCTTTTACAGGGGACCAGGGTTTGATTCCCAGCACCCACATGGCAGCTAACAACCACCTGTTACTCCAGTTCGGGGAGGAAGCCAAAGCCTTCTTCTGACCTCCTCTGGCATTGCACCACTAGGAGCACTTACACCCATGCAGGCAGTACACTCATACACATAAAATGAAAATAGGGCTGGGCGTGAGCCAATAAATAAAAAAAAATTTTAATGAGGAATAAAAACCAAAGAATGCCTTTTTGTGTTTAGTTGCTGCTCTTAAGACTCAGGCCTATGAAAAAGGAAACAGAAGGGAAAAAAAAGAAAAAGGAAACAGGAGCCAGGCATGATGGCACACGCCTTTAATCCCAGCACTCTGGAGGCAGAGACAGGTGATCTCTGTGATTATAAGTCCAGCCTGGTCTACAAAGTGAGTTCCAGGAAAGCTGGGGCTACAGGGAGACCCTGTCTCAAAAAGACAAAAGAAAGAAAGAAAGAAAGAAAGAAAGAAAGAAAGAAAGAAAGAAAGAAAGAGGGAGAGAGAGAAAGGGAAAGGAAAGAAAAGAAAAGAGAAAAGAAAAGAAAAGAGAAAAGAAGAGAAGAGAAGAGAAGAGAAGAGAAGAGAAGAGAAGAGAAGAGAAAAGAAAAGAAAAGAAAAGAAAAGAAAAGAAAAGAAAAAGAAAAGAGGAAATAGGGTTGCAATACTGAAATAAAATCTTACCACAAAGCTTGTAATTCTACTCATTAGCTACATTCCTAAAGCTTCCGAACCTTTCAAACACCTAGCAAACACTGGGCTATATCATTTCCCTTAACTATAAATGAGAGGAATGCTGAATTCTTTCAAGGTAATTTTTCAACTATGAATTTCTCCAGTATTAAGTAACATGTATACCACAAGTCCAGGGCTGGAGGGATGGCTCTGTGGTTAAGAGCACTGGCTGCTCTTGCAGAGAACCCAGATTTGGATCCTAGCACCCACATGGTGGCTAACAACTGTTCCTAACTCCAGTTCTAGGAGATCTGACACCCTCTTTTGGCCTCCATGGGCACTGTATGACACAGGTGCACATACATACATGCAGGCAATATACTCATATACATAAAATAAAAATAATAAAATATTTTTTAAAAATCATATCTTGTAAATTACAAGTTGAAGCACTAATTGAAAATTGTCTATACATGTGTACAGATGTGCAGACACATACAAAACTGATTTCAAATCAACTATTTTATTAAACATAAAATGAATAAAATAAAGAGAGCAGATGAGGGAGCAGAACCCCAAGTTTCTCCTTTCTGGAGTCAGGGTAACCTCTACTCCTGAGACCTGCTCCCAACACATGCATCTAAAAGCAGACAAGGCAGCAACATGCCAAGGCAGAAGCCAAGGTACCAAATCTCAGCCTAGTCTGGACTACAGGGAGGCCCTGAAGCCTTCCAGTGGACAAAGGTGACATTGATACTTTCCTCCCATCCACAAGGCCTCAAGTAGTGAGGGATGGAAGCTTCCAGAAGTTCCACCAGACTATGAAACATTAACCTAGGCCCAGTCCCTATGGAACAGGCTTCTCTTTGTTTGAGAAGTGGTACTTTCATTATTTGGGAAAATTATTCTTTTTA
The DNA here is from genome assembly GCA_009823505.1 of Rhizomys pruinosus. NCBI lineage: Eukaryota > Metazoa > Chordata > Mammalia > Rodentia > Spalacidae > Rhizomys > Rhizomys pruinosus. The sequence goes on along the minus strand of VZQC01015340.1, from coordinate 1,771,815 downwards.
ATATTTTTATTTTATTTTATTTTTTATGTATATGAGTGTACTGTCTGCATGTAGGTTGATGCACCTGTATCGTGCAGTGGCATGGAGGTCAGAAGAGGGCGTCGGATTCCCCTGGAACTGGAGTTAAAGACGGTTCTTAGCCACCATGTGGGTGCTGGGAATAGAACCTGGATCCTCTGTAAAAGCAGTTGGTGCTCTTAACTACTGAGTCATCTCTCCAGCCCCGGGAAAATTATTCTTACAAATTTTAAATTCATAACTCCAAAAAGGCAAGCTGGATTCCAAACAGAATAAGGTTATATGATGTGCAGTTTTACTCATTTTTTGATCACTCTTATTATTAAAAAAATTATGTTTCACTTAACTAAAAATTAAATGTCCAAAAGTTCCTTAGGCTGGATTGGGTTTTCTTACCTACTTCCCCATGTCTGTGCTGGTATTTTGTCAGGTTTGAGCTTGCACAGGACTTGTGCATCCTGTCACCATTGCTGTGAGCTTATATGAGGAACTGACCAGCTGCCTGGAAAACTCTATTTCCTTGTGGTCATCCCTACCTCTGCCTCTCACAATCTTTCTTCCACAATGATGCCAGATCCTTTTTTGCAATTGATGGCTCTGGGACAGTGAGAGTCAATCTCTTTCAAAGGTATGATTTGAGTGCACAGAGCTTAGATCAGGGACTTCCCAGGACCACCTGAAGCACAGATAGGAGCCTGGCGCCTAAGCCAGGTGGATTATTGGATAATTCTATCACAAGGTTGTTGGATAATTGTTTCATTGGTCTGTTGGATAATTAACTCATTGTCTTCTGTGACTGGGGTGGAGTTGCCCTGCTAGCTGGTGGGCCAGTTGCCACTGTGAGACTTGAGTGCACATACCCTAGATCAGGGATTTCCCAAGACCACCTGAAGCACAGAGTAGGCATATTCTCCCCACAAGAGAAAAACAAGTTACATATAAGGGGAAACCCATCAGAATTACAACTGATTTGTCAGTGCAAACTATGAAAGCAAGAAGAACATGGAAGAAGCATTCCTAATGTTAAAGGACTATAGATGCCAACCCAGGTTACTTTACCCAGCAAAAATGTCAATTATACTTGAAGGAGAGAGAAAAATCATCCATGACATAAACAAGATGATAGAATACATGACCAGAAAACCAACCCTTCAGAAAATACTTGAAGCAATTCAAAGGACAGAAGAGAGGAACAACTATCCCCAGGCACCTAGAAAGAGAAATTAATAAAACATAACTACAGAAGTAGAAACTAAGACTAAAAATGCAAATGGACAATAAGGTGGAAGGAACTATCACACATCTTTCAATTATAACCTTAAATATTAATGGACTAAACTCCCCAATAAAAAGACATAGACTGAGAGATTGAATTAGGATAACAGAACCCATCTACATGCTGTCTACAGGAAACCCATCTTACCCTCAAGGATAGGCACGAACTTAAAGTGAAAGGATGGAAAAAAATATGTCAAGCAAATGGTACCAAAAAGAAAGAAGGTGTTGCTATTTTAATATCAGACAAAATACACTTCAAAGTAAAGTAAATCAGAAGAGACAAAGAGGGCCATTACATCTTTATCAAAGGAACAATTGACCATGAAGATTTCACAATCAAGAATATATATGCACCAAACTCTGGTGTACCAAAATTTATAAAGACAATTCTCCAGGACCTCAAGGCACAGATTATCCCCAGCACACTCATAGTAGGAGACTTCAATACCCCATTGAGCCCTTTGGACAGGTCAACTGGACAAAGAATAATCAGAGAGACACCTAAAGTGAACAACATGATACACCAAATGGACCTCACAGACATCTACCAAATATTCCGCCCAAACACCAGAGAATACACTTTCTACTCAGCACCCCAGGGAACATTCTCTAAAATTGAGCACATTCTGGGACACAGAAAAAAACTCAAAAAATTCAAAAAGATTGAAATAATTTCATGCATTCTATCAGACCATAGCACAATAAAGCTCAATATCAACACCAGGATAAGCCCTATCTACAACAACACATGGAGACTAAACAACACACCCCTGAATAATAAATGGGTCAAGAAAGAAATAAAAGCATTCCTGGAATTGAATGACAATGATAATACAACACAACAAAACCTATGGGATACCTTAAAAGCAGTCCTAAGAGGAAAGTTTATATCCTTGAGTGCCTACATCAGAAAAACAGAAAGAGCACAAGTGAACGATCTAACACTGAAGCTAAAAACACTTGAGAGACAACAACAAATGAACCCTGAATGCAGCAGACAGGAAGAAATAACAAAAATCAGAGCAGAAATCAATTAAATAGAAACAAAGAAAACAATCCAAAAATAATCAATGAATCCAAAAGTCGGTTCTTTGGGAGAATAAACAAGATAGACAGACCTCTAGCCCAATTAACCAAAAGAAAGAAAGAGCGGCTCCAAATCAATAGAATCCATGATGTAAGGGGAAATATCACAACAATGAAAAGATCCAGAAAACCATACAGGAATACTTCAAAAACCTGTACTCTACTAAATTTGAAAACCTAGGAGAAATGAATGAATATCTGAAATCCTGAGACTCACCAAAGCTTAACCAAGAAGAGATCTTAAACAGACTGATAATATATGCAGAAATTGAAGATGTAATAAGAAACCTCCTAATTTAAAAAAAAAAAAAAAAAAGCCCAATCTGAGATCTCCTGAGGCCAGCGGAAGGAAGAACAGGAGACAGGTTGGAACTGGGTGCCTCAGCAGAGCTGATTGTTGATCCCTTGGTCCAGCTGTCTTCGGCTTGATTGGCGTTTGTGGCTGTGGGGTCGGAGTTATCCTCCCAGCTGGGATTAAAGGTGCAGTCTTTGGCTTGATTGGATTTTGTGGCTGTGGGGGCGGATTTATCCTCCCAGCTGGTATTAAAGGTAGGCCTGTGTGACTCATGAGATCTGAGATCTCCCAACGCCCCACCCCTCCACCCCCCCACCCCCTACCCCCCCAACTGGGATTACGAAGAGGCATGTGAAGGAGGCAAGCAAAGCAAGCCTTCAACACAGTGAAGAGGTATTTAGGACTCACATTGGAATACAGGCAAGGAGAAGCCCATATGCCAGGATCACGAAGAAGAGACAACACTGGAAAGGGGCAGGATGATCCTGTGCCAAGCTTTACCAACCCTATGGAAGACTCCTGCAGTGGGATCCCTCTGGGGATGCTCCAGGACACAGACATCAGAAACACAATTGTGAACATATTTAAAGAACTACAAGATCATAAAGAACAAATTAAAGAACTAAGAAAAGAGAATGAGGAACTCAAGAAGGACCTAGAGAGAGAGAATGACAAGCTCTGGAAGGAAGTAGAAACACTGAAAAGATCCCATGCTGAAAAAGATAAAGAAACCAAAGAGCTACAAGAAGAGATCGAGAAGCTCCAAAAAGAAGTAGAAATAC
>VZQC01015340.1:1671246-1765673 GCA_009823505.1 Rhizomys pruinosus | reverse complement strand
GTACATGCACAGATGCCTGCTTCTATCATTTCCTGATATACTGATCAGGTGGATATTTCCAAGTCTTTGAAACAAACAAACAAACAAACAAACCAAAAATTCAAGCTTAAGCTTAAAACAAAGGCTGGTAACACGATTCACTTTTTCTGAGAAAAGATTTGAGGGAGAAAAAAAATCAAAATCTTATGTGACTATCAACTTTAAGGTTATGAAACAGTCTAGAAGGCTGGCCTTCCAGCTTCACTGTGTTTTTCTTTATTGGAAATTCTCTCCACGGCAATGCCAAAAGTGAGATGAAGAGAGAAGACAGGCAGGGGAAGCAGGATACCATGCCCTGCCCAAATTCCTTATCTGCATCTTCTCCTGTGTGTTTTGAGATCGAAAGTTTCATTCTTGGATAAACATTGTTTTAACCTCTGAACAGAAAACTAGTCAGTAACAAAGATGTATTACTGCCTTCCAGATGAACAGACTCTCGGGAAAAATAAATACCAGCAGAAGTGTGATAAAGACACTGGCTGACCCTAGGAGTTATTCTAGATAGAAATTAAGCATTAAAAAGTTTTCATCTAGAATATTAACACAAAGTCTACCTTAGTTCATTGTTGTTAGCTAAAGTTGGCAAATGATTCCATAATAATGTCATCAAAGGAATAGAATGTGGTGAGCTAGTCTACGCTGAGCAGCATATGTCAGCGCAAGTGGATGTGAAAAGAAACTGGTAAATGGGTTCTCATGCCCTGGCCTTCAAAGTGCTATGGACAGAAGGGCCTGAGAAATTTGAGGAACTGAACTCATCCCCGAAGAGTTTGTGCTTCAGAATGAATCTGCCAGTGATGATTCAAATTAAGTGGAGGCAGGAGTAGTTTGGGAAGTGAGCTAGAGGGAGGGATAAAAATGACTTCCAAACAGAAATCATGAAGAATTAAAGTAGGGCCACAGGGCCAGGGAAAGGGGCAACAGAAGTAAAGAAAATTAAGATAGTAAGGACAACATGGGCTGGCAGGGGGCATGCTCTGAGCCTTTTGTCTGGTCACCTTAACAGCCTTGGGGAAGCCAGGCCAGGGTTTGGGGATGGGGAAAACAGGAGCTTCAGCTTTGGTGGTGTGTTGGTTATGACGCTGGCACTACTAAACAATTTGGGCAAAATCTCTTGCCCTCTCGGACATGGAGAGATGGCTCAGCAGTTAAGAGCAATGGTTGTTCTTGCAAAGGACCTGGCTTTGGTTCCCAGCACCCATATGGTGACTGACAACTATCTGTAATTCTAGTTCCAGAGGAGCGAATGCTCTCTTCTGGCCTCTGTGGGTATTGCACACCTGTGGACATACGTACAAGCAGGCAAAACACTCATACGCATAAAGTTTAAAAAATCACTTACCCTTTTGAAAGTTTAGTTTTATTGACTGCAAAAATATGCCTCAAATTAGAACTACGAAAGAACAGAAGAGCATAGATGGGACAGTGGCACTCCCGTTTTCCCTGACAAACTCAGAAGCAGATTCTAACTATCTAATTATTTTTATATAAAAAGTCCCTAACGGGAGTTAAGAAACACTGTCGAGAGCCAGTGAGATATCTCTGTGGGTAAAAGTGCTTCTTCCAAGCTTGTTGACCCAAGTTTGATTTCCAGAACCCGTACAGTGGGGAGAGCCGGCTTCTGCACGTTGTCCCCTCACACGTGTATACCATGGCATGCATGTAGACGACGCATACACAAACATACACACACTAATAAATGCAAAAAGTTGAAGAAATATGATTGAGAGGTTGGATATTTTCATAAGATTAGGAGGCTGTGATTCTTAAGAAAATATCTTTTGGCCAGGTGTGGTGGTGCATGCCTTTGATCCTAGTACTCAGGAGGCAGAGGCAGGCAGATCTTTGTGAGTTCAAGGCCAGCCTGGTCTACAGAGTGAGTTCCAGGACAGCTGGGGCTACAGGGAGACCCTGTCTTGAAAAGAACAAAAAAAAAAAAAAATAGATATCATCTCACTCCAATAAGACTGGCTAGGATAGAGAAAACAAATGATAGCAAGTGCTGGAGAGGTTGTGGGGAAAGGGGAACACTCATCCACTGCTGGTGGGAATGTAAACTTGTACAGCAGTGTGGAGTACCCTTGGAAGAATCAAAATGAGTTGCCACCTGACCCAGTCATACCACTCCTGGGTATATACCCACAAGACTCATCTTACCACAGAGATACATGCACAGCCATGTTTATTGCAGCTCTCTTCACAATGACAAAGAGCTGGAACCAACCCAAGTACCCCTCAATTGAGGAGTGGATAGAAAAAAATGTGGTACATCTACACAATGGAGTACTATGTAGTGGTAAAGAAAGGTGACATCATGAACTTTGCAGGTAAATGGATGGAGCCAGAAGATAGCAAGCTAAGTGAAGTAACACAGTCCCAGAAAAACAGATGATGAATGGTATCCCTCATTGGTAGATGCTAGCACCAATTACCTAGTTGTAAGGCAAACTGAATGACATTAATGTGATCAGAAAACAACTGTGCTCTTATATTGTGAATCCCTTAACAGGTTCTAGAACTAAGCTACCATTTATTTTCAGAGTTAGGAAGCTTTGGTATATGATTGAAGGATATGCATATATACTTTACAGTAAGATAAGATCAAAGGAATGCAGAAAAAGCTGGTTTGTCGTGACATTGTGTCTAACCACAGTGTTTATTTTATGGGAGTGCTTCTTATACAAGGCCGCTTGAGCTTTTATCCAAGCATTTTCTAAAATATTATAAAGTAGTTAATGTATCAGGCTGGTGTAACAGCCTTTCTGGATGCTTAACAACCATACTTAATGCCCACACCAATTTGGCTCAGGGTCTTAAGGGATAACTTTGTTCCTTGCCCTCAGAGGTCAACTAAGTCCCAGGGGACTATGCATGGGGGCATCTCTTGAAATGTCCTGCAAATGTGAGTCACCAGTCTTCCTGTGCAGGGAGGTCTTGGAGATCCACTAATGGGACTTCAGCCAATGTCTAGTCTATAAAGAGGAAAGTCTGCTCATGCTTCAAAAAGTGAAGTCTGGTCTAGCAAGACCTGACTTTGTCCTCAAGTGGATGCAACCAGTGATTGCCAAAAGGAGCCAGGGGCTCCCTCCCCAGCAAAAGAAACATGAGTGACGCTTGAGGACCAGATCCTCAACTGACCTTGAGAAAACAAAAACCTTGGTTAATCTGGGCTAACTGTGTGGCCAGATCCAAAAGGAAAGTATAACCAGAAATAAATAAATATTAAGGCCTGAGAAATTGTACCTCAAGTATAAAACTTGAGATCTTAGTAAAAAGAGAAAAGAGCACAGTTGTTTTGCCTGTCTTACTAGCAAGTGCAGCTACCCTGTGGCTGCACTGTCTTTGCCATCCTTCAAAGACTTGAGAAGACACAACTTTTCAACCTTCTAATATGGACTGAAGACTCATGTCTCTCCAAGAATCCTCCAAACCTTCAGTGCCAGATGGGGACTGCTGAGACATCCAACTTATGGACTGAGCTACTACTGGGGTTTCCACTTCTTCAGAGTATAGACTGCCATTCTTGGACTACCCAGGCTGTATCATGGAGACCAGTACAGGAAGATCAAGACAGGATACCGTGCTTACTGGACCTCATTTTGTGACCATGGGAAAGGAAAACCCCAGTGTGGAACACAAGGGCAGAACTGATGGTGGTTTGGGCTTGCCAAGGAGGAGAATTCAAACATGACATCTTTCAACTTAATAAAAAAAAATCATCAGGCTGGAGAGTTGGCCTAGAGGTTAAGAGCACCGACTGCTCTTGCAGAGGACCCGGGTTCGATCCCCAGCACCCACATGGCAGCTGAGAACTGTCTTTAACTCCAGTTCCAGGGGAAACCAACACCCTCTTCTGACCTCCACAGCATTGCACGACACGGGTGCACAAACCTACATGTAGACAGTACATTCGTACACATACAAAAATAAACAAAAATTTAAAATTTTTTTAATTTAAAAATAAAAAAATCATAAGCTGAAGATGCTAATATGTGACATGCATATGTGCATATTTTGTAGTGATGGATATTGGAAGAAATAACAACAACAACAAAGACTGTGTCAAAGAACTGACTGAAATGGTGAACTTCTGCTCAAAACAGTAAACTTCTGCATCGAGAATTTTGAGAGAGACTTGAGAAAAAGATCAAAAATATGTTTGGCAGAATGCATGAGCTCTGATGGGGTGCAGGGGCAGGTAGGGGGCACAGGTCTAGATTCGATCTGTAATGTAATTTGATTTGTATGAAATACACAGAGCTTCAATAAAACATTGGCTTAAATAGAAACAAAAAAGATACGATTTTTGGTAGGTTAACAAGGCTGCAGTGAATGGACCCACACTGAAGGACATAAATCAGACTCTGTAGGTCTTATTGTATATAATACAGTACATTGCACTGGGTGGGGGCAGTAAGGACAGCTGCATATAGGGAAGGGGATATAAATACCATCAATTTATATTCTATGAAAATCACAAAATTCAACAAAACAATTTAAATTAGGTTAACACCTACAAGATTTATTTCTCCTTTGACCTTCATTATATTTCATTTATACTGTCAAAACATATATCTAAAACACATCGTGGTAACTAGCACTAGCAAGAGACTGCAGGTCTAGAACCAGGAAGAAGTAGGGTTGTTGTTGTTTTTTTTTCTTTCCTCTCTGTTTTCATTCTCATTTCATTTCATTTCCAACAATGATTTCAGTTTCACATCCAATGTCCTTAACCAAGTGTATGGCATGTCTGGCATGACCAGTCCATGCCTCCCTGCCTTGAAGAGCTTGAAATGAGGAAGAGAAGGCAAGTTTAAGTCTTCTTCCCACTCCAAGTTCATATCCTACTCTAGGTTACTATTAGACCTTACTAGGTATAAAGATAGCAGCATATTACACACACACACACACACACACACACACACACACACACACACACACACACACACACACACACACACACACACCAGGCTATATCTCTCCTTTGAACCCTAGTTACCCTTGGTCTACCCTGTCAAAGTCATGACTCAAAAAGCCATCATGGGTCATATGTAGCAATTGAAGCAAGTAAAAAAATATATGAGTTCAGGTGTTTTGGGGCTGGAGAGATGGCTCAGCAGTTAAGAGCACCAACAGCTCTTGCAGAGGAGCGAGGTTGAATTCCCAGCGCCCACATAGTGGCTAAGATCCATCTTTAACTCCAGTTCCAGGGTAATCCCATGTGCTCTTCTGACCTCCACAGCATTGCACCACACAGATGCACCAACCTACATGCAGACAGTACATTCATACACATAAAAAATAAATAAATAAAATTTTTTAAAAAGAGTTCAGGTGTTTCTTGAGACCTTAATAAGACCTGGAAAAGCCCTTCTGAATCTGTGTTACATGAACCTTAATCTCCCAAAGCATCTATTACACATTAAAATTATAATGTTTTATTTGTGTATAAATATTACATATAAATTATAAATTTATACATGTAGAATGTTGTTGACTGTGAAACATCCTTCGGAAAATTGAGACAATAATCACTTAAATAATAGTCTAGCCAAGCATAGTGGCACACATCTTAAATCCCTGAACTTAGGAGGCAGAAGTAGGTGAATCTCTGTGAGTTCAGTGCCAACTTGGTTTACATAGTGAGTTCCAAGACAGCTGGGGCTACAGGAAGACCTTGTCTCAAAAAAAATCAAACAACAACAATAATAATAATAATAATAATAATAATAATAATATTCTGTAGATCTTAATTCTTTTCTGGAAAATCTGCTCTAAAAGGCTGGCCCACTAATAGAGGCTGGTTGAACCTATCTAGTTCAAAGAATCATACACAAATGATTATACTCACATAAGCTTTGTGTTAACTTTTCTTGGGGCAATGCAAGCAAATGTCTATTCATCACAGACATGCTGTCAATGGCAAACACAAGTAGTATGAATGAAAGTTCCTAGAAAGAATAGCCCCTGACACTGAACCTTCTGCAAGGCCCATTAACTGATTAGACCCTCAATGGCTGTAGAGAGTTCCAAATGTTACAAGTCCAGAGACAAATTACCTTGGGCCATCTTTAGCCCTCCTTAATACCTTAATAAAGTCATTTATTGCCCTCTTCTTGGTGAGGACTAACATTTTTGTCACAATTAGGTAAATCCATTGGAAAGCACAGAAACCCAGTTCTCCTCAACCAAAAGGCTAAGGGTGTCATTGAAAGTGTCTGAGGCCGGGGCTGGAGAGATGGCTCAGTGGTTAAGAGCACCGACTGCTCTTGCAGAGGACCCGAGTTTGATTCAGCACCCACATGGCAGCTAAGAACCATCTTTAACTCCAGTTCCAGGGGAACCCAACGCCCTCTTCTGACCTCCGCAGCATTGCACAACATGGGTGCAACAACCTACATGGAGACAGTACACTCATACACATTAAAAATAATAATAAATACATTTTTTTTAATTTAAAAAAAGAAAGTGTCTGAGGCCGACAACAGACATTTCTCCACTTTGCTTTAATCTACCTACCTAATGTTTCCACTGGTGGGGTTATTTTTTTGTTTTGTTTTGTTTTGTTTTGTTCTTTTTGAGACAGGGTCTTCCTGCAGCCTCAGCTGTCCTGGAATTCACTATGTAAACAAGGCAGGCATTGAACTTCCAGAGATCTGCCTGCCTCTGCCTCCCGAGTGCTGGGATTAAAGGCATGCACCACCATGCCTGGCTCCACTAGTGTTTTTTAAGTACTTTAAGTTATTACTTTCTTTGTTTTTTTTACTATTAAGTGTCATCAAATGTTGGGATATGGGGGCTGGAGATATATCTCATCACTTAAAAGCACTTGCTACTCTTGCAGAAAATTCAGATTAATTTCCCAGCCCTGACATGGTGGCTCACAACTGTCTGTAACTCCATTTCTAGGGGATCCAACACCCTCTTTGGCCTCTGTGGCTACCAGTTACATATGTGGTGCACTTATGTTACATGCAGGCAAAGTACTCATACACATAAAGTAAAAGAAAAGAAATCTTTTTTTTATGTGTATGAATGTACTGTCTGCATATATGTTTGTGCACTCGTGTCGTGCAATGCCTGGAAGGTCAGAAGAGGGTGTCAGATTCCCCTGGAACTGGAGTTAAAGATGGTTCTCAGCTGCTATGTGGGTACTGGGGATCAAACCCGGGTCCTCTGCAAGAGCAGTCGGCGCTCTTAACCGCTAGGCCATCTCTCTAGCCCCAAGAAAAGAAATCTTAAGCTGGGTATGGTAGTACACACCTTTAGCCCCAGCACTTGGAAGACAGAAGCAGGTATACCTCTGTGAGTCTGAGGCTAGCCTGGTCTACACAGAAAGTTCCAGGGCAGCCAAGAAAAAAATGTTGAGACATGGAATTTGGGGTAACCTAAATCCATGTTCCCAAACTATCATCCCTTATACTTTGCTCCAGAATAAACTATCTCTTATCCCCTCTGAGGTCACAGTTGTGCTTTTTTGTTGTTGTCAATAGTATAATTCCACCAAAGCCCACCTTCGTAAATCAATGAGTTTATTGGGCTTACTTACAGAGCATAGGTGAGGGATCTGAGTGACCCCAAGCCCCCTCTGATCGGATGACAACCTCATGGAATTACATCACAGAGAGTCCCTTTCGGCTAACCTCTCACATTCTATATCCTCTGTAAACTCCGAAGGTCACTTGCAGCTAGGGGATAGCAGGAAGGATGCCCAGGTGAGGGACCTGGCCTCTCCCCTCCCTCCACCTACTGAAAAGTATCAATAGCTCCATTACCATAACCTAATTACCTCTGTATTGCTCTGATCAATTAGTTGTCATGGCTACCTGACCTAGGAACTCTCTAGTCCAAGATGGTCATTGTTGAAATCAGGCTCTGTCCTCCTCTAAATTATTCCATATTGTGAGAGACCATAGATTTTTCAGACTGTCGCTTGCACTGAGAGACTCCATTTTACAAACAATTTTTCACTTCATTTTAAGGATGGAGGTTGGTTGTCCTAACATCTTGTAGGATGTTAGCACAAATACCATCATGTGTCTGCATGCATCACAGACTGATAAATAATTTATTCCTGGGGTTAGGATAGGTTCCACTCCATAAATCTGTCAGCGTTGAGACTGTGGGCATATGGGTGTATTAGAATCCAGTCAGGAAAGCCAGGCCCAAGCACTTATATGACACTCCAGACTAAGGAAATAGTGAACCCCTTCACCTGGACACCATAAAGTAGTGGATACCTAGCACTGTTATGGTATGAACTACTCAACTGCTGTTTTCCTGTCCACCTGCGCACCATTTGGACCTGGACCTGCCCTTTCTGTTCTTCCTTTTCATCTCTGCAGCTGGCTACATCTTCACTCTCATCCTTGTCACCTGGTAGCGATAGCTTCCTCCTTGCAACTGGTTTGTTATTTTATCAATGTAGACTCTTGCATTTCTTTTTCCTTTTTTTTATTAATTTTATTTATTTCTGTATGTGTATGAATGTACTGTCTGCATGCAATTCTGTGCACCCGTGTCGTGCAACGCTGCGGAGGTCAGAAGAGGGTGTTGGACTCCCCTGGAACTGGAGTTCTCCTGGAATTGGAGTTTCAGACGGTTCTTGGCCGCCATGTGGGTGCTGGGGATCGAACCTGGGTCCTCTGTAAGAGCGGTCGGCGCTCTTAACCGCTAGGCCATCTCTCCAGCCCCGACTCTTGCATGTCTATAAGCCCATGTCTTAACCCTCTTAAACTCCATAGCCTCTTTATTTGTTTTCATTCTGTAATTCTCATATGTGCATACAGAAAGAAAGACGCATTTGCTAGGTGCTGTGTGATGTGAGAGTTAATGTTAGTAATTAAGATTGGAATAAAAGCCAGGCATGGTGGTTGTGGTGGTTAATCCTGGGTGTCAACTTGACTGGACTAAGGAACAAATAAGAGAAAAGGGATCTTCGGATTGGACTACCTCAACCCAGATGGCCCACCCCAAATGTGGGCGTTACCTTCTGCTGGCAGACAGTATTAAAGGCCACGGCAGAGGGAGCTGGTCCCTTTTTTCCTGAAGCTTGCCTCTCTATCACACTGCTGAGTTTGTCTTGCTGCTGTGATGAACCCTTCAGATCCCAGCGTGTACTGAGACAGGCAGATCTCCTGGAATCCATCGGGCCTTCAGCACCAGATTGGGACTACTGAGACATCCAGCCTTGTGGACTGAGCAGTTCCCTGGATTCTCAGCCTCTCCAGTGCGGCGTGGCTACCATTGGACTCCTTGAACTCTGTCACGTGAGCAAATCGATAAATTGTATATAGTTATATATTCATACTGTTGCTTCTGTTTCTTTAGAGAACCCTGACTAATACAGATTTTGGTACCAGAAGTGGTTCTAGAGAAACAGAATTGAAAGGATGAATTTCTTTAGTGGGCTTGGTAGCTTCTGGAGCCAGCTCTCCAACCCAATGAAGCCTAGAGTTACTGAAGGCTCTCCTGGTGGCATGAAGAGGAATGATAATCCTTGGTGCAGACTATTTGATCTAATTATGAAGATAGATCCATTTGACTCACCTAACTCACCTCTTGTGAGAAGCAAGGAATTTAGCGACTCTATATATAAAACATTCGAAAATGCTAGGAGTAAAATAAATGAATAATAATGATGTGCCTTTTGCTCCTAGCATCACTGATAAAATGATAGAGGAAAATAAGATCAGTGATAAAATGACCAGCTCCAAATTCGAAACAACAGTTTTAAAAGTTTCCAATGTGCTCTGGAAGACATCTTCTCTTAGTAGCCAAAGAGCTAAAGGCGAAAATCAAGCTGGAGCCCTTATTATACATTTGGCTGATTTACAATGCAAATTTAATTCCCAGCCACGAAGAGTGTCAGCAGTCAAGTGAGAGCACTGGTGGGGAAAGGGTGGAACCCTGAAACTTGGGATGGAATGTGTGGAGAACCAATGATGAGGGTATTGAACCCTCGGATTCTGAGGGATTTTCTTTATCTGAGAATTAATCTCCCCCGCCCTCAGCAGAGAATCACACCCTGCAGAATCCCTCCTCCCCACCCTTGCACTAATCCCCCCCTCCCAGTGGAGCTAAGTCCCTCAGGGCCCAACAATTGTTGCCTCTAGAACTATAACCAGATTGAAGGCTAAGCAACAACCCTAAAGGTGAGATAGAAATTGTGGTCACAAGGAGGTTCTACACCACTAAAGAATTAATGAGTTTGCCAATCATTCTGGCAGAGACCTAAGGAATATGTGTGGGATGAATTTAAGGGTGTTGGAATGGTGGAAGGAATATAAAGGATGCAGACTGAGTTATCGCATATGAGCCCACTGAGTAGAATTCTAAGTTTAACATGAGCCAACCGATTAAAAAAGGTTATTTTAAAGGGAGAGATGGCCTAGCGGTTAAGAGCGCCGACCGCTCTTACAGAGGAACCGGGTTCGATCCCCAGCGCCCACATGGCGGCCGAGAACCGTCCGAAACTCCAATTCCAGGAGAACTCCAGTTCCAGGGGAATCCGACGCCCTCTTCTGACCTCCGCGGCATTGCACGACACGGGTGCACAGACCTGCATGCGACAGTACATTCATACACATACAGAAATAAATAAAATTTTCTTAAAAAGGTGTTAAAAGTTTATTTGAATGGTTAGCTGACGTATTTATTAAAACATGGCCTACTAACAGCAAGTTAGAGATGCCTGATATTCCTTGGCTTAGTGTTGATGAAGGGATTGTGAGGGTCAGGCAGATGGGCATGCTCCAGTGGATTTGAAGTATAAAACCACAGTCTCCACAATATGAAGACCCAAAGGACATGCCTTTCACTGAGTTTATAAGATGGAAAGTGCTGAGACACCAGAACATTTGAAGTGCTTTGTTTTTGCTCTATTTCTTATGCCAGATCTTACAGTTAGAGAAGTTGTTGCTCACTTGCATAAATTAAATGTACACATAATAGGTTTAACAGGACCTCAGGGTAGGCGTCAGGTGGCAGCACTGAATCGCCAAAGGCCAGATGAGCGTAGTTATTGTAGTTATTGTAGTTAACATAACGGGCGGCAAAGGCAAAACAATGCCTATAATGGCATGACCCGAAATGATCTTTGGAAATGGCTAATTAATCATGGTGTTCCCAGGAACCAAATACATAAGAATCCCACCCAATTAACCAGTTTCCAGACTTGAGACAGTTCACAGACCCAGAACCCCTTGAATGAAGGGGTGGCCAGGTTCCGATGAGGAAGGACCTTGTCACAATACCAAAGAGTTATGCTGTTTGCATTCCTCCTGACCTTCCCCAGAGGGACCTGAGGCCTTTTACTAGGGTAACTGTACACTGGGGAAAAGGAAATGATCAGACTTTTCAAGGCCTATTGGATACTGGTTCTGAGTTGACACTGATCCCAGGAGACCCTAAAAAGCATTGTGGCCCTCTGGTTAAAGTAGGGGCCTATGGAGGTCAGGTGAATGGAGTTTTGGCTGAAGTCCAACTCACAGTAGGCCCAGTGGGTCCCAGAACTCATCCCGTGGTTATTTCCCCAGTCCCAGAATGTATAATTGGGATATATATCATTAGAAATTGGGGGCTGGAGAGATGGCCTAGTGGTTAAGAGCACCGACCGCTCTTGCAGAGGACCCGGGTTCGATCCCCAGCGCCCACATGGTGGCTGAGAACCGTCTGTAACTCCAATTCCAGGAGAACTCCAGTTCCAGGGGATTCCGAGACCCTCTTCTGACCTCCGCGGCATTGCACGACACGGGTGCACAGACCTACATGCAAAACAGTGCATTCATACACATAAATAAAATAAAATTAAATTAAATTAAAAAAAACAAGAAATTGGCAGAATCCCCACATTGGTTCCCTGACCTGTGGAGTGAGGGCTATTATGGTTGGAAAGGCCAAATGGAAACCATTGGTGTTGCCTCTACCAGGGAAAATAGTGAACCAAAAACAGTATCATATCCCTGGAGGGATTGCAGAAATTAGTGCCACCATCAAGGATTTGAAAGATGCAGGAGCGGTGATTCCTACCACATCTCCATTTAACTCTCCAATTTGGCCTGTGCAAAAGACAGATGGATCATGGAGAATGACAGTTGACTATCGAAAACTCAACCAAGTAGTGACACCAATTGCAGCCGCTGTACCAGATGTGGTGTCCTTAATTGAGCAGATTAACATGTCTCCTGGTACCTGGTATGCAGCTATTGATCTGGCCAATGCTTTCTTCTCAATACCGGTTCATACGGACCACCAGAAGCAATTTGCTTTCAGCTGGCAAGGCCAACAGTATACCTTTACTGTCTTACCTCAAGGGTATGTAAACTCTCCAGCCTTGTGCCATAACTTAGCTAGAAGGGATCTTGATCACATGACTCTTCCACAAAATATCACACTGGTCCACTATATTGATGATGTTATGCTGATTGGACCCAGTGAACAGGAGGTAGCAGCTAGTCTAGACTTGTTGGTAAAGCATATGCGCATGAGAGGATGGGAAATAAATCCAACTAAAATTCAAGGGCCATCTACCTCAGTGAAGTTTCTAGGAGTTCAGTGGTGTGGAGCATGCAGAGACATTCCTTCTAAGGTAAAGAATAAGTTGTTGCACCTTGCCCCTCCCTCCACCAAGAAAGAAGCACAACGTTTAGTGGGCCTTTTGGGATTCTGGAGGCAGCACATTCCTCATCTGGGTGTGTTACTAAGACCCATATATCAGGTGACTTGGAAGGCAGCAAACTTTGAGTGGGACTTGGAACAAGAAAAAGTTCTTCAACAGTTCCAGGCTGCAGTGCAGGCTGCTCTGCCCCTAGGGCCATATGATCCAGCAGACCCAATGGTGCTTGAGGTATCAGCGGCAGATAGAGATAGTCTGGAGTCTGCGGCAGGCTCCCATAGGGGAATCACAGCGGAGGCCCTTGGGATTTTGGAGTAAGGCTCTACCTTCATCTGCAAACAACTATTCTCCTTTTGAGAGACAGCTCTTAGCCTGCTATTGGGCCTTAGTGGAAACTGAACATTTGACAATGGGCCACCAAGTCACCATGCAACCTGAGCTGCCCATCATGAGCTGGGTGTTATCTGACCCACCAGACCATAAAATAGGACATGCGCAGCAACAGTCCATTATCAAATGGAAGTGGTACATACATGACAGTGCCTGGGCAGGCCCTGAGGGCACAAGCAAGCTACATGAAGAAGTTGCTCAACTGCCTATGGTTCCCACTCCTGTTACAATGCCTCCTCTGCTTAAGCATGCACCTATGGCTTCATGGGGTTTGCCCTATGATCAGTTGACTGAGGAAGAGAAGACTAGGGCCTGGTTTACTGATGGTTCTGCACGCTGCACCCAGAGGGGACAGATGCAGCATTACAGCCAATTTCTGAAACCACCCTAAAGGACAATGGTGAAGGAAAGTCTTCATAGTGGGCAGAACTTCAGGAAGTGCACATGGTTGTGCATTTTGCCTGGAAGGAGAAATGGCCAGAGGTTCAATTATATACTGATTCATGGGCTGTAGCCAATGGTTTGGCTGGATGGTCAGGGTCTTGGAAGGAGCATAACTGGAAAATTGGTGAGAAAGACATTTGGGGAAGAAGTATGTGGATAGAGCTCTCTGAATGGTCAAAGGATGTGAAGATACTTGTGTCTCATGTAAATGCTCATCAAAACATGATCTCAGCAGAGAATGAGTTTAATAATCAAGTAGATCAGATGACTCATTCTGTGGACAGTCAGCCTCTTTCTCCAGCTGTCCCTGTTGTTGCTCAATGGGCCCATGAACAAAGTGGTCATGGTGGCAGAGATGGAGGTTATGCATGGGCTTGACAGCATGGACTTCCACTCACCAAGGCTGATCTGGCTATAGCTGCTGCCGAGTGCCAGATTTGCCAACAGCAGAGACAAACATTGACCCCCTGATATGGTGCTATTCCCCGGGATGACCAGCCAGCAACCTGGTGGCAGGTTGACTACATTGGACCACGTCTATCATGGAGGGGACAGCATTTTGTCCTTACAGGAATAGATACTTATTCTGGTTATAGATTTGCCTTTCCTGCACATGATGCTTCTGCCAAAACTACCATCCAGGGACTTACAGAATGCCTTATCCACCGTCATGGTATTCCTCACAGCATTGCTTCTGACCAAGGAACACACTTCACAGTCAAAGAAGTGCGACAGTGGGCCCATGGTCATGGTATCCACTGGTCTTACCATGTTCCCCACCACCCAGAAGCAGCTGGCTTGATAGAATGATGGAATGGCCTCTTGAAGACACAGTTACAGTGCCAATTAGGTAGAAACACCCTGGAGGGCTGGGGCCAGGTTCTCCAGCAGGCAGTATATGCTTTGAATCAGCACCCACTATATGGTACTGTTTCTCCTATAGCCAGAATTCATGGGTCCAGGAACCAAGGGGTGAAAGTGGGAGTGATTCCACTCACTATCACCCCTAGTGACCCAGTAGGAAAATTTTTGCTTCCTGTACCCATGACCTTGCGTTCTGCTGGTCTAGAAGTTTTGGCTCCAAAGGGAGGAGTGCTTTTGCCAGGAGATACAGCAAACGTTCCATTGAACTGGAAGCTAAGACTTCCCCCTGGCCACTTTGGGCTTCTACTGCCCTTAAGCCAACAGGCTAAGGAAGGAATAACAGTAGTAGGAGGAGTGATTGATCCAGACTGCCAGGGGGAAATTGGACTTTTTCTCCACAATGGGGGCAAGGAAGATTATGTCTGGAAGGCAGGAGATGCTGTAGGGTGCCTTCTGGTGCTACCATGTCCTATGATTAAGGTCAATGGGAAACTCCAACAACCCAAACCAGACAGGACAATAAATGGCCCAGACTCTTCAGGGACGAAGGTATGGGTCACTCCTCCAGGGAAAGAGCCAAGACCTGCAGAGGTGCTTGCTGATGGTGGAGGAAATACAGAATGGGTAGTAGAAGAAGGTAATCATAAATATCAGCTGAGGCTACGGGACCATTTGCAGAAACATGGATTATAATAGATATTAACTTTTGTCCTATTTGGTTAAGAATGTGCTTGTTCATATATATAGGTATATTAAGCAGATGCTTGTGTTGTTCCCTTTTGAATGTGCAACTGAGATAAGTGTTAAGTGTTGTCATATTTAGGTTATTAGATACTGAAGTACTAAGTGTTCCTCAAGGACATTACCACCTACTCTAAGATATAATGCTTTGCGATTGCACATGAGACGCTTATAACATGTTAGGTGGAATTATGATCTTGCCATTGCTTGCAATTGACATTTAAGCATAACATAAGGAGAGGCTATTTATTGGGTGTCAAGCTGACAAGGGGTGGACTTGTGGTGGTTAATCCTGGGTGTCAACTTGACTGGACTAAGGAACAAATAAGAGAAAAAGGATCTTCGGATTGGACTACCTCAACCCAGATGGCCCACCCCAAATGTGGGCGTTACCTTCCGCTGGCAGGCTGTATTAAAGGCCATGGCAGAGCGAGCTGGTCCCTTTGTTCTCCTGTGGCTTGCCTCTCTCTCTCACACTGGTGAGTTTGTCTTGCTGAAGTGATCAACCCTTCGGATCCCAGCGTGTACTGAGACAGGCAGATCTCCTGGAATCCATCGGGCCTTCAGCACCAGATTGGGACTACTGAGACATCCAGCCTTGCGGACTGAACAGTTCCCTGGATTCTCAGCCTCTCCAGTGCGGTGCGGCTACTGTTGGACTCCTTGAACTCTGTCACGTGAGTAAATCAATAAATTGTATATAGCTATATATTCGTCCTGTTGCTTCTGTTTCTTCAGAGAACCCTAACTGATACAGTGGTGCATGCCTTTAATCCCAGCACTCAGGAGGCAGAGGCAGGTGGATCCCTGTGAGTTCAAGGCCAGCCTGGGCTACATAGTGAGCTCCAGGCCAGCTGGGACTAAAGGGAGACCCTATCTAAAAAAGATCAAAGGAAAAAAAAAAAGATTGGAATAAAAAAAAACATTTACATTGGCCAGATTGCCGAGGAAAGCAGCCATTATTTGGCAAATTGCTGCCTTTGAAACCACTGTGCCTTGTTAATTATTATTCAATAAAATGTGATGTTGTGGAGAGACACATATTCATCTATGTTCCTAGCATAGCTCACTCACGATGATCATCATGTTACGACCAACACTCCACCTCCCTCCTTTGGCTTTTCCATTCTTCCTGCTCCCTCTTCTGTGACGTTCCTTAGCCGTGGAAGGGATAAAATGTCCATGACAATTTCTTGAGCACTGGTCAAATACGCCACCTCAATAGTCACTTATTTTCAGCAGTTAAGCCAGTTATGAATCTTTCCATCAGCGACCACTACCCATTGTAAGTTTTCATCCACAGCTGAGGCAGACAGCAGCAATGCTCAATGGACACAGATGTTTAGAAGGCAATTTGACAAGTGTATCAAATCAACTTAAGAAAACATTAACAGTTGTTTCTTCTTCTAGAGTCTATGACCTTTCCCGACACACATTTCTGTCCTGGCTTACACTAACAGATGAGAATGCAATCAGAAAGTTGTTTGTTGTACCCATAGCAGTCTGAGCCACTACTATTCCAGCTGGCACATCTTGCCTGACATTTCGTTAGTGTAGTACACAGAGTCCACAGCGGAGCAGGATTGTTGGTGACATTTCTCCCCAGCACTGTGCATGAGACCCTCCAGCACTACGAAAGCCAGTCAACGGCAAGAGAGCTTCCAATTCAGTCTCACCCTGATTTCTGCATGTCCTGTAGCCAAAGTCTTCAGTGTCTCCAGCAGTAGCGTCTTATCATCTAGCTCAGGCACAAAACCAACATCTGTGGCAACAGTCCTGCACTTTAGTAACCTCAAGGACCTCCCTGGCCACCAACTCATAGCAAAGTAGCCCACCCCTGGTGTTTGGAATTTTCATTTAACAACCCTATGACTTTGATGTGCATGCCTATTTTCACTCATGCAAATATATTCTTCTGGCCTCTTCAGGCATTGTATGCATGTGGTACATACATGCAGACAAAACATTCATATACAAAAAATATAAATAAATAAATAAATAAATAAATAAATAAATAAATAAATAAAGCCAGGAATAGTGGTGCACACTTTCAATCTTAGCACTCAGGAGACAGAACTAGAGGGTTTCTGTGAGTTTGTGGCAAGCCTGGTCTACGTAGTTCCAGGCCATCAATGAAATATAGTGAGACCCTTTCTCAAAAAAAGTCAAAAGATGGGGCTGAAGAGATGGTTCAGAAATGAGAGCACTGACTGCTCTTGCAGAGGACTCAGGTTTGATTCCCAGCATCCACATGGTGGCTAACAATCTATAACTCCAGTGCCAGAATATCTGACACCTTCTTCTGACCTCCATAGGCACTGCAGAACATGGGTGCACTTACATACATGCAAGCAATACATTCATACACATAAAATACAAATAATAAATAAAAATAAATCAAAAGAAAATCCATTTACAGATAACAGGATCTAAAGGCACATCACCACCCACCCCAAGCAAGTGTCAGATATCTCAGGAGTCAGTAGCTAAAGTAAAATGCTAGCAAAGTCCAATACAACATGAAAAGATTCCATTAGTTTTATTAATTCTTTCATTAGAAGAGCAATGCTGGTTACAGTGACATGGTTATGAGACACTATCTTATTCACATCTCTATAGTCCTTAATCATTTTCCATGAGCCATTACCCTTCCTTGTCTTGGAGAACTTCCATGAGGTAGCCACATGACTCCCCACCTTCACTGGGGATGACTCAAGCTGTTTGACCTATCCCAAGGCCAAGGAGTAGCACAGCTGTGCTCTAGTCTGTTGCATCTATCACTCAGGCTGGCTCTCCAGATCTGAGAGGTTCGGAGATACTGCTATGGCTAAGGCAGCAGCTTCTTCATCAAACACGTCTAGCTGTTTGGAGATGCTCAGACTAGGTAAATAGCTTCCACACTCAGCATAGCTTTGTGCAGGAAAGAAAAATGTACACAGCTTACTGTGAGAGCATTTGTCTCTGTGGCACATGAAATCTTTTCCAAAATCAATCATATCATAGGACAAGGCAAGTATCAACAAACACAAAAAATTTCCTTGTGTTCTATCAGCCACAATGGAACAAAATAGAAAGAAAAAAAAAAAAAAAAACAAGAGAAACTACAGAAACCACAAGAAACCACAAAAATACTTGTATGTATTTTTAAATGAGCAATGGGCATCCAAGAAATCAGAGAGGAAATTAGTAACTTCTTAGAGACACACAATAATGATGGCCCAACCTACCAGAACCTCAGGGACATAGCAAAAGCAATCTTAAAAAGAAAGTTTATAGCAGTAAGTGTTCATATTAAAAGAAAAATAGGAGAGGTGTCAAATAAACAACCTGATGATGTACCTCAAGGCTCATGGTAAATAACAAGTAGCCAATCCCAATCCTAGAAACTGGCAAGAATTAATAAAGGTTAAGGAAGATGTTAATAAGGGGCTAGAAAGATATTTCAGCAGTTAAGAGCACTGGCTACTCTTGCAGAGGACCCAGATTCAATTCCCAGCACCCACATGACAGTTAACAACTCTCTGTAACTCCAGTTCCAGGGAAGCTGACACCCTCTTCTAACCTCTTCAGGCACTTATATACATGCAGTTATACACATGCACTTATATACATGCAGGCAATACAGTCATACACATAAAATAAAAATAATAAAATATTTTAAAATAAAATAAAGTCATTAAATAGAGACTAAAAAACAATACACAAAATCAGCCAGAGATTTATTTCTTTGAAGAAAGTTAAGATCAACCAACCTTTGGCCAATCTGATTAGAAAGCAAAAGGGTATCATGACAACAGACTCCAATGAAATATAGAACATTATAAACCTATACACTAAAAATCTGGAAAACCTAGAAGAAATGGAAGAATTTCTAAACACATATCATCTACCAAAGTAAAACCACATGATTATAAATAACTTAAACAGACCCACTACAAGAAATGAGGTGGAAGCTATAATCAAAGGTTTCCCCTCAAAGAAAAGCCCAGGCCAGACAGATTCACCACTGAATTCTATCAAACGTCCCTTAATGATCTCATGCCAATTCTTCTAGTTTTTGATTTGGGAGGGTGGTTGCTTTACTTGGTTTTTGTTGTTTGGTTTGTTTGTTTCTTTGTTTGTTTGTTTCAGACAGGGTCTTCCTATAGCCCCAGCTTGCCTGGAACTCACTATGTGAGCCAGGTTGGCCTCAATCTCACAGAGATCTACCTATCTCTGCCTCCTGGATGTTGGGATTAAAGGCATGCATTACCATGCCCAGCTTATATACCAATTCTATTTAACTTATTTCACAAAATAGAAAATTAAGAAATGCTACCAAATTTATTTATGAAGCCAGTATTATTCTGATACCAAAACCAGGTAAAAACACAACAAAAAAGAAAACTACAGACCAATTTCTTTGATGAATATAAACGCAAAAATTCTCCACAAAACACTTGCAACCCAAATTCAGGCACACATTAAGAAGATCATACATTATTACCAAGTGGACTTCATTCTGGAAAGATAAATTTGGTTCAATGTATAAATCAATAAATGTAATGTAAACACACTTAAGGACAGAAACCAGATAATCATCTCAATTGATGCCAAAAAGACATTCAACAAAGTTCAACATGCCTTCTCTATTTGTCACATGGATATGTGACAAATAGAGAGAGCATTTCTCAAAATAATAAAAGTTATATACAGGGGCTGGAGATATGGCTCAGCAGTTCAGAGCACTGGCTGCTCTTATAGAGGACCCAGGTTCAATTCCCAGCACCCACATAGTGGCTTACAACCATCCATAACTCCAAGTTCCAGGGGACCTGACACCCTCTTCTAACCTTTATGGGCATTGTACAACATGGATGCACTTACATCCATGCGGGCAATACACTCATACACATAATAAATAAATAAAGCCAGGTGTGGTGCCCTACACCTTTAATCCCAGCACTTGGGAGGCAGAAGCAGGCGGATCTCTGTGAATTCAAGGCCAGCCTGGTCTGCATAGGAAGTTCCAGGCCAACTGGGATTACAGGGAGACCCTGTCTCAAAAGACACCAAAATAATAGTAATAATAATAATAATAATAATAATAATAATAATAATAATATATTTAAAGTAAAAGCAATACACAACAAACTATAGCCAATATTATATTAAATGGAGACAAATTGAAGGCATGAGACAAGGATGCCCACTAGCTCTTCTCTTATTTAATGCAGTGCTCAAAGTAATTAGACAAGAGAAAGGTACATGGGAGATAAAAATAGGAAAGGAAGAAGCCAAACCATCCCTATGTGTAGATGGCATATTCTGTACTTAAAAGACCCTATAGAATTCAGTAGAAAACTCAATCTAATAAACATGGTAAAGTTGCAGGACACAACATCAATATCGTAAAACAGTAATCTTCATATATATACTACAATATGCTAGCAGAGAAAGAAATCAGGAAAAATATCCTATTCAAAATGGCTCCCCCCAAAGTTAAGTACCTAGGACTACACCTCACCAAAGACAAAAATACCTCTACAATGAAAACTTCAAGACTCTGAAAAAGGGAATCAAAGTTACTAGACAAAAGAAAGACCTTTCATGCTCCTTCATTAGCAAAATAAATATTGTGAAAATGTTTATATGGGGCTGGAGAGATGGCTCAGCGGCTAAGAGCACTGACTGCTCTTACAGAGGACCTAGGTTCAATTCCCATCACCAACATAGTGGCTAAGAACCGTCTTTAACTCCAGTTCCAGGGGAATCCAGCGCCCTCCTCTGACCTCCACGGCATTGCACGACAGGGGTGCACCAATCTACATGCAGACAGTACATTCATACACATAAAATAATAATAATAAATTTTAAAATTTTTTAAGAAAATGTTTACGCTACTAAAAATTAATCTACATATTTAATGCCATAATTATCAAAATTCCAATATCATATTTCACAGGCCTCAAAAAAAGTTTAAGAATTCATATAGAATCATAAAAGACCATGAATAACCAAAGCAATCCTAAAGAATAAGAACCCAGCTGGAGGCATCATAGTGCCCAACCTCAACTTACACTACAAGCTATAGTAATAAAGATAGCCTGGTACTATCATAAGAACAGACAAGCAGACCAAGGGAGCAGAATACAGCACCCAGGAATAAATGAACAAAGCTATACCCAGCTAATTCTCAACAAAGGGGGCAAAATCATACATTGGAAGAAAAGCCTAGTCAACAAATGGTGCTGGCAAAATTGGATATCCACTCACAAAAGAATTAATTTAGGCCAGGCGAGGTGGTGCATGCCTTTGATTCCAGCACTTGGGAGGCAGAGGCAGGTGGATCCCTGTGAGTTCAAGGCCAACCTGGTCTACATATAGAGCTCCAGGCCATCTGGAACTAAAGGGAGACCCTGCCTCAAAAAGACAAAAAAAAAATGAATTTAGAGTCATATCTTTCACTTTGTACAAACATTAATTTTAAATGGATCAAAGACCTTAATTTAAAACCTAAAACACTGAAACTTCTAGATGAAAACATAGTGAATATTCTTCAGACATTGGGGTAGGCAAGAATTTTCTGAACAGGCCATCAATGACTAGCTCGGAGCTAGCCCCAAGATCAACAGATGGCAATACATGAAATTTAAGAGTTTCTGCCTGGCGTCGTGTTTTTCTGAGTCTATGTTACTTCACTTAGCATAACAGCTTCTAGTTCCACCCATTTACCTGCAAATTTCATGATGTCATCTTTACCACTACATAGAACTCCATTCTGTAAAATGTACCACATTTTCATTATCTACTCATCAGTTGAAGGACACTTAGGTTGCTTCCAGCTCTTTGCTGTTGTAAAAAGGGCACCAATAAACATGGTTGTGCATGTATCTCTACAACAGCATGAATCCTTTCGGTATATACCCAGGAGTGGCATGACTGGGTCAAGTGGTATGTTCATTGTTAGTCTTTTAAGAGTTCTCGCCGGGCGTGATGGCACACACCTTTAATCCTAGCACTCGGGAGGCAGAGGCAGGCGAATCTTTGTGAGTTCAAGGTGAGTTCCAGGACAGCTGGGGCTACAGGGAGATCCTGTCTCGAAAAGACCAAAAAAAAAGAGTTCTCCACACTGCTTTCCATAGGGGTTGCACGAGTTTACATTCCAGCAGTGAATGAGTGTTACCCTTTCCCCACAACCTCTCCAGCATTTGGTATCATTTGTTTCCTTGATCGTAGCCAGTTTTACATGGGCAAGACGAAATCTTAAAGCGTTTTTAATTTGCATTTCCTTAATTACTAACGATTTTGAACACTTTTTAAGATGTATCTTAGCCATCTTTACCTCTTCTCTTGAGAAGTCTCTGTTCAGATCTTTAGCCCATCTTTTAATTGGATTATTTGTTTTCTTGGTCCTTTGTTTTTTGGGTTGTTGTGGTTTTTTAGTAATTTATATATCCTGGATGTTTAACCTCTGTCAGATGTATCACTGGTGAAAATTTCCTCCCACTCTGTGGGTTTTCTCTTCACTTCTTTGATTGTTTCTTCTGCTGTACAGAAGCTTTTTAGTTTAATGAGGTTTCACTTGTTAATTGTTGGCCTTATTTCCTGTGCAGCCTGATTTAGAAAGTCTTTTCCTACACCCATGTCTTGTAAATTACTGCCAGTGTTTTGTTCTAACATTTTAAGAGTTTCAGGTTTCACATTGAGGTCTTTGATCCATTAGAATTGACTTTTGTGGAAGGTGAAAGGTAGAGGTTTAGGTTTTTTCTTCTACAAGTGGTGATCCAGTTTTGCCAGCACCATACTGCCTTTTAGTCATTAAGTATTCTTGGCCCCTTTCTAAAATATCAAGTGGCTGAAATTGCATGTACTCAAGTTTGGGTCTTCAATTTTATACTATTGATGTATGTGTCTATTTATGTGCCAGTACCATGTTCTTCTTATGATTATAGCTCTGTAATATAGAGAAATCTGGTATAGTAATCTCTCCTGCATTATTCTTTGTAATCAGCATTACTTTGGCTATGCAGGGTCTTTTGTGTTTCCATATGAATTTTAGGGTGTTTTTTCTAATCCTATGAAGAAGGTCATGGGGATTTTGATTGGTATTGTATTGAATCTACGTTGGGTAGGATGGTCTTTTTATTATATTAGTCCTTCTAATCCATGAGCATGGGAGGTCCTTCCATCTTCTGATGTCTTCCTCAATCTCCTTCTTCAAAGAGTTAAAATTTTCATTGTAGAGATCTTTAATGTCTTTGTCCAGGTTTGATCCAAGATATTTTTGAGGCTATTGTGAAAGGAAGGGTTTCCAATTGCTTGTTATTAGCATTTAGAAAGGCTACTGATTTTGTAGATTAATTTTGTACCCTGCTACTTTATTTTTTTTTTATTAATTTTATTTATTTCCGTATGTGTATGAATGTACTGTCTGCATGCAGGTCTGTGCACCCGTGTCGTGCAATGCCGCGGAGGTCAGAAGAGGGTCTCAGATTCCCCTGGAACTGGAGTTCTCCTGGAATTGGAGTTTCAGACGGTTCTCGGCCGCCATGTGGGTGCTGGGGATCGAACCCGGGTCCTCTGTAAGAGCGGTCGGCGCTCTTAACCGCTAGGCCATCTCTCCAGCCCCCGGCCCTGCTACTTTATTGAAAGTGTTCATTGTTTCTAGGAGTTTTCTGGTGGAATTTTTGGCATCCCTTAGGTATAATATCATATCATCTGTAAAAAGGGATAGTTTGACCTCTTCTTTTCCAATTAGTACTCCTTTAATTTCCTTCTCTTGTCTTATTGCTCTAGCAAGAGTTTCAAGCATTGTATTGAAAAGGAGTGGAGATAATGGGCAGCCTGGCTGGGTTCCTGACTTGAAGGGGAATGCTTCTAATTTTTCTCCATTTAGAATGATGTTGGCTGTGGGTTTGTTGTATATAGCTTTAAGTATTTGAGAAATGTTCCCTCCAGTCTAATTCCCTCTAGGACTTTAAACATAAAGGAATGTTGAATTTTATCAAAGGCCTTTTCTGCACCAATTGAGATGACCATGTGGTTTTTGTCTTTAAGTCCATTTATATGATGTATGATATTTATTGATTTATATATGTCAAACCATCACTGCATCTCTGGAATAAATCTGACTTGGTCAAGATTGATGACCTTTTTGATGTGTGCCTGTATGCTGTTTGCAAGTATTTTGCTGAGAATTTTTGCATTTATATTAATTAAGGATGGGTCTATAGTTTTCTTTTTTGGCTGTATCTTTGCCTCGTTTTGGTATTAAAGTGATGCTGGCTTCATAGAAGGAATTTGGAAGATTGTCCTCTATTCCTATCCTTTTGAATAACTTAAGTAATATTTGTTGTAGGTCCACTTTAAATGTCTGGTAGAATTCTGCTGTAAATCCATCTGGGCCTTGGCTTTTTTTAGTTGGGAGGTTTAGTATTACTGTTTGAATTTCCTTTTATATTTTGAGTCCATTTATGCTGTTCATTTCTTGGTTAAGCTTTGGTGAGTTCCATGATTTCAGATATTCATCCATTTCTTTTAGGTTTTCAAATTAATAGAGTATAGGTTTTTAAAGTATTCCTGTAAAATGTTCTGATCTATTTGTTATCTGTTGTGATGTTTATTCTTTCATCTCTAATTTTGTTGATTTGGAGTTCCTCTTTCTTTCTTTTGGTTAACTGGACTAAGGGTCTGCCTATCTTGTACATCCTTTCAAAGAACCAGCTCTTGAACTCATTGTTTTCTTTGTTTCTATTTCATTAATCTCTGCTCTGATTTTTGTTATTTCTTCTTGTCTGTTGGGTTTGGGATTCATTTGTTGAGTTGCAATGTTAAGTCATTTATCTGTGCTTTTTCTGCTTTTTAACATAGGCACTTAGAACTAACTATACATTTCCCTCTTAGGAGTGCTTTTGTGTTGTAGTGTCCTTTTCGTTGAATTCCAGGAATACTTTTATTTCTCTATTAATTTCTCCTTTAACCCATTCATTATTCAGGATTGTGTTGTTTAATCTCCATGAGTTCATGTAGTTACTAGGGCTTCTTCTGGTGTTGATATTAAGCTTTATTGCATTGTGGTATGATAGAATGCATGCATTATTTCAATTTTTTGGTGTTTTTGAGATAGGGTCTCCATGTAGCCCCAGCTAGCCTGAAATTCACTCTGTAGACCAGGCTGGACTTGAACTCACAGAGATCTGCCTGCCTCTACTAGGATTAAAGGCATGAGCCACCACGCCCAACTATTTCAATTTTTTTCTGTTTGTTCTGTGCCCCAGTATGTGGTCAATTTTGGAAAAAGTTCCACGGGGTGCTAAATAGAAAGTTTATTCTTTGGTCCTTGGGTGGAATATTCAATAGATGTCTGTTAGGCCCATTTGGTATATTGTATTGTTCAGTTCAGATGTCTCTCTGTTTATTCTTTGTCCAGTTGACTGTCTAATGGACACAATGGGATATGGAAGTTCCCTACTACTAGTGTGTTGGGAACAATACATGCCTTAAAGTTCTGTAGAATTGTATTTATGAAGTTTGGTGCACCAGAGTTTGGTGCATATATATTCATGATTATGATGTCTTCTTGGTTAATTGTTCCTTTGATAAGAATGAAGTGACTCGCTTCACCTCTTCTGATTAGTTTTAGTTTGAAGTCTATTTTGTCTGATATTAGAATAGCAACTCCTGCTTGCTTCTTTGTGCCATTTGCTTGGAATATTTTTTTCCACCCTTTCACCTTATGATAGTGCCTGTCCTTGAAGGTGAGGTGGATTTCTTGCAGACAACAAAAAGATGGATTTTGTTTCTTAATCCATTCTACTAGTCTATGCTTCTTTTTTTTCTATGCTTATTTATTGGAGAGTTCAGTCCATTGACATTTAAAGTTATTATTGAGAGCTGTATATTGCTTACCACCATTTTAGTTTCTTCTTGCATTCTTGGTCTAGGTTTGTATTTCCACAGTTATACTTTCATTAACTACTTTCTGTTGCCACTTGGGTATAGTCATTCCTTTCTTTTCCTCTTTATATTGCTTCAAGTATTCTCTGAAGGACTGGTTTTCTGAACATGAATTCTTTCAGTCTGTTTATGTCATGAAAATTTTTTCTTTCTCCTTCAACTATAATAGACATTTTTGCTGGGTAAAGTATTCTGGGTTGGTATCTATAGTCACTTAGAACTGGGAATACTTTGGCCCAAGCTCCTCTGGCTTTCATCATTTGCATTGAAAAGTCAGCTGTAATTCTGATGGGTTTTCATCTATATGTGACTTGTTGTTTTTCAGCTTTCAGTATCCTCTCTTTTTTATTTTGAACATCTAGTGTTTTTACTATGACATGGCATGGGGAATTTCTTTTCTGGTTCTGTCTATTTGGTGTTTTATGTGCTTCTTGTATTTGTGTGGGCATGTCTTTCCTTAATTTGGGAAAATTTTCTTCTACAATCCTGTTGAAGATCTGGTCAATTTCATTATCCTGGGATTCTTCTCCTTCCTCTATACCTCTGATGCATATGTTTGGTCTTTTCATGTTGCCCCACATTTCCTGAGTATTCCATTCCTGTTTCTTTTTTAATTTTTCATAATCTTTGTTTGAGCAGTCCAATTCTTCCACTTTATCTTTCAGTCTTGATATTCTATTTTCTGCTTCATTCATCCCATTACTGAGGTTTTATCCCATCCTTTCCAGATGGCTTATTGAGTGTTCCACTTCCCTATTCATTTCAGCCTGAGTTTTCTTCAGTATCTCTCTCTCTTTTGTGAATTCAGTCTGAAGTTTAACATTATCATCTTTTAGTTTATCCCTAACTTCTTTTAGTTCTTTGATTTCTTTTTTTTTTTTTTTTTCAGCTCTTTTAAATTCTGTGTCCTGGGTTACATCTAGGGGGTCCTCATTGTATCCCTGTTCTACAGGATTGGCAGTATTTAATAGAGACATATTATTTGGGTTTTCACATTTTTTTCATTGTGATTTTGGCATGTGGATTTCTTTTGTTGTTTGTGATTAAGCTCAAGTGTTTCTTTGTTGAATTGAAGACTGGCTTTGCTTGTATTCTTCAGGTGCCTTTGTTGTCTTCTTCTTAAATATGAAAGGCTGGTTGTTCCAGGCTTCAAGTTCTCATTTCTGATTTTGTACTAGAGAGACCATGTTGGCAGCCTACCACACAATGTGTGCTGTACCACACCCTAAGATGGCGCCAACTTCCTGAGTCACTACAAGCCGCTTCCCGCCGTTGCCTTTGCATTGGACAAACTGCGCATGACTACTACTCCGAGCCCACGCTCTCTGAGCCCACGCCTTGGGCATGCTAATGAGGCATCAGACGGTGCACCAATCCAGAGCATACACAAACCCTCTGGACTGCTATATAAGCGGTGCTTCTGCCCCATTTCGGGGTCCTTCTCACAAAAGAGCTGTGCACAATAAATATTACCACAGAAGAATCCTGTTGTCCGCGTGAAGTTCTTGCCGGCGAGACTACAGTGCGCGGGACAAGTGGTGCCGAAACCCGGGAACCTGACATTGTCGCTGGCGCCAAGAGGACCCTTCACTTGTTGAAGAGGGTTCAGAACTGTGGCCAGGTAAGTTTTTCTTTAAGTTAAGTTCTGAGAGATATGCTTTTCTCTGACGATCTAGAGGGATTCCAACCTTGCTTAATTATTTTATTGGCTGTTGTAATTGATCAAAACTGTAAAAAAGAAATTAGGGAAACACAACAAGCCCTTACTAAAGACCTTCAGGAAAGCATGTCAGAAACAGAACGGAGTGAAAGGTTAGATGCGCATTCAAAGAAAAAAGAGGATGCTAGCGAGATTATTAATAAAGGTACCTTATACCCATTTAGAGACCTACAAGCCCTGACATTAAGTGATTCAGATTCTAATGAGGAATTACCGCCATCTGAGGAGGAGGAATTAGAGGAGGAAGCAGCCCAGTACAAAAATGAACACTTTCGCCCCGCCCGGCGAAAGAAAAGGTTAAAACTGAAAGTAAACAGGTCCCATAGCTTTCCCGCTCCCCTGCCTTCGACTCCTCCGCCTTATGCATCTGGGAAATGCTCCACCTCCTTTTGTTCCCCAGAGGCACGACATGCCACGAGGCAAATGTTCCCAATCTGCGTTTGTGTAGTTTGGTGCTTTGTTCAAAGTTAAGTGTTTTCAAAAAAGTATGTTTTGCATGTATTTTTTTACAGTCTTAAATTTTGACTGCTGAGAAGTTTCTATTGTACAAAACTTCATTTAAAAGGTTTTTCTACTGAATCCAGGGTATTCTGAAGATCGAAGCCTGTGTGTAAATGCTACCAAATGGCAAAAACCAACAATAAACCATTTGATTTTTACTTTTTTTCTAAATATCAATGCTTAACCAGAGCTATTTCAATTAATTTGTCAGTAGAGATTTAAAAACAGCTACCCATTTATTCCAGGAGTTAAAAACATAACCATATTCAATGAACCTGCAAGTTAAGTGTTAAAAATATGCTCTGTGACTCTGTACTACTAGTATTAGAACTAAAAAATCTTCCATGCAGCAAATGCTTAATGCTTTCCATAAATGTGGATTTGTCTGCCTTTATGTAATCTGTATTATATAGAGAAGGGAAAAAGTGTTGCTGCAACCTAATTGGTCACCCTTCTGTACTGGCCGGAGGGAAACAGCTTTGCCCCCTTGGACAGGATGCCAGTCACGGGGAGTACGCTGGACAATTAATGGCTTTTTACCTTTTGGAATACTTCTACTACATTTGAACTATGGCAGCTAGCCCAGCTTGGCTGTGAGTGGAAATATTCTGGCTTATGTGTAACCAACATCCAATATCAAAACTTCACAAGGGCAGCAAATTTGTCTAACCAATTGTCTAGATATCTTTTAGGTAATTGGACTGGAGAATTTGACAGCTTGATGAACCAACTTCGTATGACTATTGTCACCATGAACTCGACTAGAGTGGACGCCTCCCTTGCTGAAGGACTGGCCTCCTGGATTACTGCTGCCGTCTCACACTTCAAACAATGGGCAGGGGTGGCAGGGTTTGGCCTATTTCTATGTGGGGGGATTATAATTATGCTCTGGATTATGTGTAGGCTCCGTGCCCAGCATCAGCGCGATAAAGTAGTCATTGCACAGGCCCTTGCGGCTTTGGAAGCAGGCTCCTCCCCAAACATTTGGCTTAGTATGCTGGAGAAGTAGTCAATGACGGGTAAGACCTGCTGCAAGTATTACCAACCTAAGACAGGGAACAGACCAAAAGCTGTCTGTCCACCCCATGACGGGTAAGGAATACCTCTGCAGAGGCAACCTAAGACAGGCATTCTCCCAGCCAATTTTAATAGAGTCTCTGACAGGTCATGTCGCCCCTGAACAGTCAGCTGAGGCCCAGAGACCTTGCTCTATTAAAACAGAAAGGGGGAACTGTTGGCAGCCTACCACACAATGTGTGCTGTACCACACCCTAAGATGGCGCCGACTTCCTGAGTCACTACAAGCCGCTTCCCGCCATTGCCTTTGCATTGGACAAACTGTGCATGACTACTACACCGAGCCCACGCTCTCTGGGCCTGCGCCTTGGGCATGCTAATGAGGCATCGGACAGTGCACCAATCCAGAGCATACACAAACCCTCTGGACTGCTATATAAGCGGTGCTTCTGCCCCATTTCGGGGTCCTTCTCACAAAAGAGCTGTGCACAATAAATATTACCACAGAAGAATCCTGTTGTCCGCGTGAAGTTCTTGCCGGCGAGACTACAGCGCGCGGGACAAGACCAGATAATTCTCACCCGGCTAGTCAGGAGCTCCTCCAGAGGTCCAAGACAGGTATCAATCAGGCAGGTTTGAACCCACAGGGGCCCACACCACGTGAAGCCAAGGGAGGGCCCCAGGTGTTCCCAAGCTATGGAGTAGGGGGTCTGGAATATCCCAGCTGCAGCAAAGTTTGAGGCTTTCACCACTGAGCAAAAGTCTGCCTCATGCATTCACTTGGATAGTGGAACCCACAGAGCTGCTGCACCACATGGGCATGATTTTTATAAATATTTTATGTGTATGAGTGTATTCCCTGCATGTGTATAAGTGCACCTGTTTCCTGCATGGTGTTTTGTGCAGAGTCACGACACTGAGGTTCTTCTAGGATGCAGTTTATTCATGTTAACACTAACTCAGAAGAGTCACATCTAAAGTCTGAGTACCAAATACATAAGAGCTCAGCTTTTTATATCATTCTAGATCCTTTGTCTCCCTTATGTGGTGACATCCATTATGATTGGGTACTCTAAGGCTACAGGGCTGTGACATTAAGGCTACAGGAATGTAAGAAGTCTGCACATGCATATATTGACACTTATGAAACTGTGCTGTCTTTTCTTTGTTCTCCTAAGGAAAATAATATATATATATATATATATATATATATCCACAAAATGCCTGCATTGTCATAAAGTCCCACCCCACCATTGTCAGATATATAGATATATATAGATATATATAGATATATCCACAAAATTCCTGCATCATCATAAAGTCCCACACCACCATTGTCAGATATATATATATAGATAGATAGATAGATAGATAGATATAGATAGATATAGATATAGATATATAATCTGTTGGTCTTTTAATCATACATGGCCACAATCCACATGATGTTCTTCTCTCCTAGAACCAGGCTTGCAGCTTCACAAGGCTGGCTAGCAGTTCCTAGGCTGAGCTTCTGGCAAGGAGAGGGGAGGGGACCACGAGAAGTTACCTGATGGGAAATAAAAGAAACAGACTCAGAGAGAAGGTCTGGGAGGAAGACTCAGTTTTATTCATTCCAGCAGTGTGTTTATATACTAAAAGCTACTGTGCTCTGGGCAAGGAAGTGGGGGGCAGGTGGAAGGGAAGGGCAAGCCACCTTGGCTCCTACTGGGGGGCTGCAGAGCTCCTGTTTGTGCAACCAGTAAACTAGAAGTGTGACATTTTGCTCAATACCTCAAGGGAAGGGGACATCCAGTTCTGGAACTTTGTAGAGATAGGCGAGGCAGGAAAACACTGCAATATCCCGAACTTACGGAGTTATAGATAACTCACAGAGACAACTGAATGGCCACAGAGATATCAGATAACTCTTGGAGGTTCCTCAGGACAGGTTTTACAGGTCCGCCTCGAGCCAGGCAAAGTTTCATTCCTACACACCATGAACAACAACCTCATGGAAGCTGCATCATACAGTCTCCCTTTCCACTAACTTTCTATTTTCTGCATCTCCTAAGATCACTGGGGATAGCAGAAAGAATAGTGTCTAGGCTCCTACAACGTGTTAAGAGTTACATTACTAGGGCTAGAGAAATGGTTCAACCATTAAGAGCACTGGCTGCTCTTCTAGAGGAGCCAAGTTCAGTTCTCAGCACCCACATGACAGCTAATAACTGTCCATCGCTCCAGTTCCAGGATATCCAGTTCTCTCTTCTGACCTCCATAAGTGTTTCATGCATGTAGTGAACTTACATACATGCATACAAAACATATACACATAAAATAAAAATAAATAAAATTTTAAAGAGTTCCATTACTGTTACCATAGACCTAGCTACCTCTTTATTGTTCTCCTCAATTAGTTGCTATAGCTACTTGACCAAGGTGATCTCTACTCCAAAGTGACCATCATATTATGCCCAAAGGAAAAAGTTATGCCACAATAATTATCAAAAAGTAGAGTGGGGCTAGAAAGATGGCTCAGTAATCAAGAACACTGCCTGCTCTTGAAGAGGACCCAAGTTTGGTTCCCAGCACCCATATCATGGCTGACAACTATCCAAAATACCAGTTTCAGGGGATCCAACACCTGCTTCTGGCTTTCACAGGCATTGTATGCATGGGCACGCTTACATACATGAAGGCAAAACACTTATTCACATGAAATAAAAATATTTCTAAAATAGGAGAACAGTGTTTGTTTGAAGGGTGTGACTTTAAAGATATAGAGATACTACTATGCAGCTGGAAGAGCCCTAAATAGTCTACAAACAGGTCTATCAGTGGGCCTTCTATCTTCCTTCTGCATGTGTAAGACTCAAAAGATGCTTATCAATTTAAGGAGATATATCCACCGAACCCATTCAATTTCAACCAAAGACAAGAAAAGAAATTAAATCCATTTGGCTTAAGGATGGCTTCCTTTGCGGGATTCATTTTTCAGACAAATGTCCCTATGAAAGCATCCTTCCCTCTTTTACCCTTAAACACCCCTACCTAGTCCACTGAACCCCATGGGAAAGAGGGGGATGAAGAGATGAAAAGAATCTGTGCATGAACAACAACTATGTTCCAGGGGATCAGGAACAAATGGGGCACTGGAGAAAGATTCCTGTCATCTGCCCAATGGTCTCAAGAGTTCAGTAAATGTAACAAAGTTGAGCCTCCCTGTGGGAGAAAAACATTGGGAGAGTAGAAAAGAGGTGGGCATGAATTTCACTTAGTCTAGCACTTTGGTACAGTTATTGTCTAGGTGTTTTATTGACATGTCCTATTTCTTCTTGGTTATAAATTCTCTGAGTGCAAGGACAAAGATCGTTGTTTAAATCTTTAAACTCCTACAGTGTTCAACACAGCGCTTCTCCTGCAGGTGCTTAATCAGCATACTGCTGATTAATTACAACCTGCTTTGGGGGAAAGTGTGTTCAACAATTACAATGTAAGGTTTATATGAAAGTACAGTATGAGGGACTGGAGAGATGGCCTAGTGGTTAAGAGCGCCGACCGCTCTTACAGAGGACCCGGGTTCGATCCCCAGCACCCACATGGTGGCTGAGAACCGTCTGAAACTCCAATTCCAGGAAAACTCCAGTTCCAGGGGAATCCGACACCCTCTTCTGACCTCCACAGCGTTGCACGACATGGGTGCACAAACTTGCATGCAGGCAGTACATTCATACACATACAGAAATAAATAAAAATAAAAAAAATTAAAAAAGAAAGTACAGTATGAATATAGCATGTACATAGTTTAAAAGGTTTAATATTTGTGCTAGATAGCTTCAGTGTCAACTTGACATACCTGGGTTGAGGGAATCTCAATTAGAGAATTACCTCCATTGGAATGGCCTGTGGCCATGTCTGTGGGGTATTTTCTTGATTGTTGAGTGATGTGGGAGGGCCCAGCCCACTGTGGGTGGTGCTATCCCTGCGCAGATCATTCTGTATTGTATAAGAAAGCAGTTGGAGCATGGGCCAGTGGAGCAAGCCAGTAAGCAGTGTCCCCCCATGGCCTGCTTCAACCCCTACTTCCAGGTTCCTGCTCTGTATGCCCTTTGCTGCTGAACTCCAAGGCTTCCCCAACATACAGAGCTGGCTAGTCACAGTCAGCAGTCAGCTTCATAGACCATTCCCATTCCCAGAGTCTGCAGCTTTGCCTCTAGAGCATCTCTATCACAGTCCTCCTCTTCTTCTGTATTCTTGGAGCCTGTGAGATCTGACTGCTGGTTTCGCCCTGGGCCTGACATGGTTCTGATCTCAGACAGAACACTCAGATCATTCAGCCAGGAGATCAAGCATTTAACACCTTAGAGAGAGTTTGGTACAGAAAACTGGCTCTAACAACCCAAACTCGCATAAAAATGACTTAATCTCAAAAGTCAATAAATTAAGAATTAAGGAGCTGTAGCAATGGCTCAGCAGTTTAAGAACACCAACTACTCTTGCAAAGGACTGGGGTTCAGTTTCCAACACCTTTATGGTAGCTAACAACCATTCACAACTCCAATTCCATGGGATCCAACACCCTCTTCTGGCCTCCACAGGCATTGCACATCACAGGTGCACTTACATACATGCAGGCAAAACACTCATACACATAAAGTAAAAATAAATAAAAAATTGTTTAAGTCAATGAATTAAGTACCTGGGGAGAACATGCCTTTCCAGTGACAATAAAAGATACTGTCCACATATCTGGAGTAATAATCAGTAATAATCAGAAGAGAGGAAGGAGGCTGGTGCCAAAAGATCTTCAGCTAGATAGGAGGAGAAGCCTCACACAACCTTGGCCAGGCACCTCTGGCTTGCAGTTCTCAGGCAGAACATACTGAGAATGAAGCAACCTAAGATAAGGAGGAGTTCAGAGCAGTCTGGACTCTGTCCTCCCTCCTGGAACATGATTACTTTCTTTTTTTTATTTTATTTATTTATTTATGTGTATGAATACACTGTCTGCATGTAGGTCTGTGCACCAGTGTCGTGCAATGCTGCAGAGGTCAGAAGAGGGCGTTGGATTCCCCTGGAACTGGAGTCAGCCACCATGTGGGTGCTGGGGATCGAACCCGGGTCCTCTCCAAAAGCAGTCAGTGCTCTTAACTGCTAGGCCATCTCTCTTACTTTCAAATGCTTAGCTCAGAAATCCTTCAGGATATAAACTTAGAATCCAGGCCTTCTTGGGGTCCCTCAGCTACAGTGTAAAATAGGGTTCATAGAGATAAGACTCTGTTCTAGTTTGTCTTCCATTGCTAAGACAAAACACTCTGACCAATGCCAACTTGGGGAGGAAAGGGTTTATTCAGCTTACATCTCCTGGGTCACAATTCTCAGGGAGCCCAAGGCAAGAACTCAGGGCAGGAACCCGGAGACAGGAGCTGAAGCACAGACCATGGAGGAATGCTGTTCACTGGCTTGCTCCTCTGGCTCATGCGCAGCCTGCCTTCTTATACAGTACACAACAATCTGCCCGGGGTGGCACTACTCATTGTGGGCTGGGCCCTCCCACACTGCTTGACCATCAAGACAATACTCCACAGATGTGGCCACAGGCCAATCCAATGGAGCCAATTCCCCAATTGAGGCTCCCTCAACCCAGACAAAACCAAAACCACTTAACACTTTCTGCACTATGAATTGAAAAAGAGAGAGAAATCGCCAGGTGTGGTGGCACACCCTTATAATCTAGCACTTGGGGAGCAGAGCAGGCAGATCTTTGTGATTTTAAGGCCAGCCTGGTCACACGAGTGAGTTCCAGGACACGCTGGGGCTACAGGAGACCGGTCTCGAAAGACCAAAAAAAAAAAAAAAAAAAAAGAGAGAGAGAGAAACTCAGCTGACATGGTGGCATAGGCTGGTAGACCCAGCCACTGGCTAAGATAGAAGAGCAAAGATTTAAGGTTCTGCTTGGGAACTGAGGAGATAATTCAAATGAGTAAAGTGTTTATTATGTAAGCACAAGGCTTGAGTTCATATCCCCAGCTCTGTGGCTTGTGCCTATAATCCAGTACTGGTGAGCAGAACAGGAGGATTCCAGGCCTTTCCAGCCAGCAGTTGTTATGGGGTCGCAATGGACAGACACATCACTGGACCACATGGAGTTCAAAATAGGGTTAATTTATCTGGGTACCAACACTCAGCTATGGAGGATGTGGTCCTGAGAAGTGGGTACAACACAGCTTTTTATATATACAACAGCCAATCAGAGTTAACATAACAGTTAAATTTACCAATCCAGAGGATGTGTGGGAAGCAAGCAAGCCAATTATAGAAGCAAGAGTCAGCAGTTAAAGTTGAGCTTTCAGGACCACTTAGTGATATGACTCAGGGAGACTGAAACTTAATGAAATGTATTAAAATTGGCATCTGAGGCCAGGCATAGTGGCACACACCTTAATCCCAGCACTCAGGAGCGCAGAGGCAGGCGGATCTCTGTGAGTTCAAGGTAGCCTGGTCTACAAGTGAGTTCAGGCCAGCTGCACTGATAGGGGAGACCCTTTCTCTAAAACACCCCCCAAAAGTTCTTATAAATTCTTATCTCACTAGACTCCAAATCGTTGAGCTCTAGGTTTCAGTGAGAGACTTGCCTCAAAGAGAAGATGGTGAGTGATAAAGGAAGGCACTTGATGTTGACCTCTGTCCCTCACACACATGTTAACACCTAACACCTATGATTATCAAGAGAGAGAGAGAGATAAGAGAAAGAAAGAGAGAAGAGAGGAGAGAGAGAAGAGAGAAGAGGCAGAAACTTTCTAATTTGACACAATCATTAATTTATATAGATTAAGCTGTAAAAGTAATCCCGAGGAGAGGTGGAGAGATGGCTCAGGGTAAATATGAATACTTTACTTGGTCTTTCAGAGACTTGGGTTCCCAGCACCCACTTAGCATTTCACAACTGTCTGTAACTCCATATTCCAGGTAGGCTAACACTGTAACTCCTGGCCTTTGCAGGCACCAGCACACATGAGGTTACACATTCATATATATGCAGGCAAATATCATACACATAAAATAAAATTCCGCTGAATACCCTCCTCTGAACTTCTCCAGGATTGACAACTGGTCATGGTAACAACTGTAGGAGTGTCAAGTTCAAGACATTGGGATGTACTGTTATCAGGACAACAGACTTTATTTATTTATTTATTATTTATTTTATGTTTTTATTTATTTCTTTTCGAGACAGGGTCTCCTGTAGCACCAGCTTACCTGGAACTCACTATGTGACCAGCTGGTCTTGTCTCACAGAGATCTGTCTGCCTCTGCATCCCCCAGTGCTGGGATTAAAGGAGTAGGCTACCACCCCTGGCTTGTTTCCATTTTTTTATTTTTTTTATTTTGTTTTTATTTTTTTTATTTTTTTTGTATGTGGTATGAATGTACTGTCTGTATGCAGTCTGTGCACCCGTGTCGTGCAATGCCGCGGAGGTCAGAGAAGGCGGTTCTCGGATTCCCCTGGAACTGGTTTTCTCCTGGAATTGGAGTTACAGACGGTGTCTAGCCGCCATTGGGTGTGGGGATCGAACCGGTCCGCTGCAAGAGCGTCGGTTGCTCTTAACCGCTAGCTATATCTCTCCAGCCCCTTGTTTTCCTTTTTTAATAAACATTTGTATGTGTAAATGTATGTATCTTTTAATTCGTCTGTCTTGGAGCTCTGACTAGCTGTTACATAGAACTACTTCATTCCTAACCCTTCATTCATGATCGAATGGACTGCTGCTTCTCAGTCTCCATACTGAAGTTCACTTCACTTTGTTTGTTGGTTTTCCTCTAATCACTGTGATGTTGAACTACCCTGGTCCACATAACTGGAAGAACTTGTATGGAGCCCAGATAAACAGGTGACAATCTAGGGCAAAGGGTATGTATCTTTGGTACTCTGCTGCAAACTGCCACTTTTCCAGAAAAAGCCAGGAACCTTCCTGAAAGTTTCCCAGTTTCACTAAACATTTTAATTTTTCACAGTTTGTGTAAAAGCAATTATTATATTCTATTTTTCTTTATATGAACCAATTTTAAAATAAAAATATTTTTATTTTTATTTTATGTGTATGAGTGTATTGCTGGATGTATGTGAATATATTTGTGCCTGCAATGCTGTGGAGGTCAGAAGAAGGTGTGGATCCCTGGAACTTGGAGTTAAGGACAGTTTCAGGCTACATGTGGGTGCTGAGAATTGAACCCGGGTCTCTCAAGACAGTCAGTGCTCTTAACTGCTGGAGCCACTCTCTAGCTCCTGCTTTTTGACTTTTATGGGATACTTAGGAAGGCCCTTTTTTTTGAGACAGGGTCTCCCCCTACCCCAGCTTCTGGAACTCACTCTATTGACCAAGCTGGTCTTGAAATTCCAAGAGATCCTCCTGCCTTTGCCTCCCAAGTTCTAGGATTCAAAGCGTGTGCCACCACACTCTGCTTTTGGGGTTGTCTTTGAGACAAGGTTGAATTCTTTATGTATCAAGTAGGACCCGCTTCTGATTCTCCTGCCTGAGTGCTGGTATAGACATGCGTGCCATTATGCTTGGTTTACACAGTTCTGGGAACAGAACCCAGGGCTTGTGTATGCTAGGCAAGCACTCTACCAATGGAGCCACATCTCGGCTCCATATTTGAAGAACACTTCTATCATTAGCTGCATTACTATTTTCTTTTCTTTTCTTTCTTTGTTTTTTTTGGTCTTTTCGAGCAGGGGTTCTCTCTGTAGCCCCAGGTGGCCTGGAACTTACTCTGGTACCAGGCTGGCCTTGAACTCACAAAGATTGCCTGCCTCTGCTCCTAAGTGCTAGGATTAAAGGCATGCGCCACCCACGCCCGGCGCATCTACTATTTTCTAGGACTATCTATATCATTTCTGAATTTTACTATAAAGAACAAAGTCTGTTGACCCGT
Source organism: Rhizomys pruinosus (assembly GCA_009823505.1). NCBI lineage: Eukaryota > Metazoa > Chordata > Mammalia > Rodentia > Spalacidae > Rhizomys > Rhizomys pruinosus. The sequence continues at coordinate 1,727,484 of VZQC01015340.1, read as the reverse complement.
CCCGCGGGTCTATCAACGGGGTCCTAGAGGAGAAAGGAGAGAGGGGAAGGGGCAAGTTCGCAAGAGTGAAGCAAGACAGGAGTTCTCGATCAATGTCTCTTTATTGAATAGAACACAAGTAGAATATAAAGTTTAGGGAACGCAGAAGCATTGCTAAAACACAGGGCACCTCAGTGCTTACATAGGGAAAGAATGTGCAGATACAATCTTTACTTAAGGTGAACATTGAACACCTCCTGTGAAAGTTAACAATGGACTGCAACTCCTCGTGATAATTTCAGTGCTGGGAATCTGCTAGTGGAAAATTACTAGAAGGCTAAACTCATTGAGAGCCCCACTTCTTATTTTTATTATATTTTAAAAATGAAGAAATAGACCTCAAGGAGGTTAAATAACAGCTGTCAGTGGCCTGGGCTGAGAAAATATCCACGGCAGCAATTTTTAAAATTCAATGTAGACAATTTCCGCAGCCTGCTCCCCACATCGTCCGCTGCTTGCAGCAGGAGCTCATGTTGACTTATCCATCTGCTGCCACATCGGCTAGGCCATCCCAGTGTGTTCTCGACTGGTGGTCCGCGGTGCCAAGAGTGCGCCTCGGCGGGCAGCCCGCACGCCTAGGCGCCTCGGGCGCTGGAATGCTTAACGCGCACGGAGCACGAGCCTCGCGTCGCAGGTGCGCGCCTCGCGCACTCCCACGACGTGGTTGTAATAGAGGAGTCGATGAAGACCTTGCCGTGGGTGGGGGGGGGTATGAGGGGAGGTGGGGAGGTCAAAAGGCAACGTCTGTGTGGTGACCAGGCGGGGGCTAGGAATAGAGGCCGTCAGCGACGCGGGGGGGTAAGGTTGTTTAAGGCGTGAGGCTGGATCCCAATCGGAGAAAATAGTCGGGTCTGACCACGAAGCATACCAGCGCTCCATGGTAGGCGCATAATAGTCGGTACCAGGTTACAACGTGACGCGGGTGGTTAGTGCTCGTCTTCCAGACCTCGTCGGGCGCATCCGAGGCTAGAGAAATACCGGCAGAGTGGACGGCGAATCTAAAAGAGCTGGTGTTTGGCGCTAGCGTCGCTAGCTCGCTCGTACCGGCGCTGAGATGACCAGGTCGCGGAAGCGGACCCGCGCAGAACGATATGAGGGCAGATATTGTCCTCATCGCGGTCGTCTGGTGTGAATAATCACATGTGCACGGTGCCGCGTAGGAACTCGTTGAGGCTGGTCTCCAAGGGTAGAGTTATATGAAAAAGCCGGAAGAAGTGCATAAAAGTGCAGAGCGCACACCACCGCGCCACATGCCGGGGCGCTACACAGTGGGATGAGGCTGGGCCGGCTAGGGGGTGTGCAGGGATGGAAAGGATGCGCTGGATACAATCGGGAGGACAGTGTCAGCGCCGCTACCGACGGGCGGCTAGAAGACACAGGAGCTGACGGCAAGCCTGGTAAAGGAGGACGTCCCCTAAGTTTAAAGGGTGGCGGAAGAACAAAAAGAAGGACAACCGTCCGAGCGCCGGCAGGAGAAAGGTTGAGGGAGGCAAAAGCATACAAAATGAGAATAAGACCGGACTGCGCCGGGTGGGTAAGAAGCAAAGAGCGCAGAAACAGGAAGAGTAGAGTGACAGAAGCAAGAGAGCGAAGGAGACCGCAACGTGGACGAAAAAAAGCCGTAACGAGGCTACGGAGCGGCGGCGCGGAATAGCACGAGTGAAATGGGTCCTTTTAAGATTCCTAGTTTCCTCACTCATTTACCCTGATACTACCAGACGAAATCACTTGTGTGTGGGACAAATGCATATCCTCGAATTTAAGTTGGGATGTACACCATTAGATTAGAGCCGCTTCCCCTTGGCGAACGTATTTTCAGCAGTTGCTGAGGATAAGTGAGAGATTAAGATGGAAAGCCGTTGAGGTGAGAGACTGCAATGAACGAATTAGAAGAATGGGATTGTGTGTGTTACTGGTGGGTTCTTATGTTTTCACCCTTTTTAATTTTCATTTATTACTGTGAAACTAACTTTATGAAAGCTATTTTATTTAGAATAGCAACTGGGCATTCCTATACCACCTTAAACGTTTTTCAATTTGTCTCTAGTTCATTGAGCTGGAAAGCTTTCTGGATGCCCCAGAAAAAGAACTGTGGATCATTCTGTCACGTTAAAGCATAAAGCTGCGCGTCCTCTTCTATTCGCAGCGAGGAAGCTGTGGTTAGTGTATGGGTCATTTCATGAACGTCACGATCTTAGGGGTCGAGGGGATGCGAGCACCTATTCTACGGCTACGTCTTGAGTTGCGAAGGAGAGATAGGGAAGCAAGGGCAAGAAAAAAAAGATTTGAATAAATATATTGTTGGAGAGCATCGTCGATCATCTGATGAATACAACACTCTAATGATAATCAATGTCTCTGGAGACATTGCTGATCAGCTATGTGGGTGTACTGTATAACGATCTCCTTCAGCGATGTGGTGGGCGTGTCCAGGGTTTCCTGTCCGATCTGCCGGCATCGTCTTTCTCTAATCTTACTACTCGGACTAGCAAATGAAAGCGCAGGTAGTGTGTGTACACACGGGAATGCGGTGAGTGGGACAGGGGGGGGGATCTGGGGGGGCGGGCAAATGGTTGGGGGTGAATGTAGTATAAGGGTCATGATAGTTGACTACAATATTTTTTTGTAGATTAGCAGAAACAAGAAGACAAAGTTTACCTAGCAGCAGAGCTAGAAGCATATTTGAGCAGTGGGGAGGATAGTTGTCCTAGGACTTTGGCCCTGGGCTTGGTTTGGGTGGAGAGAGGTGAGGTATTCAGATTTGTTTTGCATTTAGTCCTGAAGAAAGTGTAACCAAGAGCAGGACAGTGACATGCTGCATACTCATTAATGACCTAGCACAGACATCGGGCAAGTTCTTCCCTGCTAGATCTGTGGGGCTCCTGGTGTGCAGTCTGCTAGAATCCACTGCAGGCTGAGTGGAGGCTCAAAGAACATCTGTTCCAAGAGCACACTGAAGGGGACATCGGAGGTGGGGCACAGGGAAGGAGAGGACACTTGGGACCCCAGAGAAGCCTTCAGAGCTGTGCTGTCATGGGTGTTAGTGGAAGTCCTTGTCTGTTAGCACATAATGAAACATTAGCTCCACATTAGAAAGAGAAAAATCTCATGTGATAATTAAGAAAAAGAGACAGCATTCTGGGCTCGCCAAGTTATGATGAAGATGACTGTGAATTAAGAAACTGTACTATCACTGTTATTTTCTCAGAGAAGTTCTAACCTTTCTGATGGATGTAATGCTGGCACTCAGTGCCGCAGTGTGGGACTGGGCATTCATCAGCACCAGCTAGGTCTCCGTTAAGCTGTGCATGGGTTTCAGTCTTTGGATGGGAGCTCTGCTTAACTGCTACCAGTCCTAGGGGAGGATGCTAAACACTTTGCCAGCTTTTCCTAAGGTGCCTAGGAGAGTATGAAGCCAGTGGTAGAGTGTTAGTTTAATATAATGCCAATATATGTAAGGTAAAACAACTTTCTTATTCATAGATAGGCAACAAGAACCTGTACCAACTTAGGTACCATGGTGAGTTGGTGGTCCCAAGGCTCAAGAAACATGGTTCAAGGTGGGGGAGTCCTGTGCTGGATAGCTTTAGTGTCAACTTGACACACCTGGTTGAGGGAGCCTCAATTGGGGAATTGGCTCCATTGGATTGGCCTGTGGCCACATCTGTGGAGTATTGTAATTGAGGTTCAAGCAGTGTGGGAGGGCCAAGCCCACAATGAGGAGTGCCACAACCCACCCCGGGCAGATTGTTGTGTACTTATAGAAGGCAGGCTGCGCATGAGCCGCGAGCAAGCCAGTGAACAGCATTCCTCCATGCTGTGCTTCAGCTCCTGTTCCGGGTTCCGGCCATGAGTTCTTGCCTTGCTCCCTGAGAATTGTGACCAGGAGAGGTAAATTAAACCCTTCTCCCCAAGTTGGCATTGGTCAGGGAGTGTTTGTCTAGCAATGGAAGACAAACTAGAAACAGAGTCTTATCTCTATGAACCCTATTTTACACTGTGTGAGGGACCCCAGAAGGCCTGGATTCTAATTTATATCCTGAAGGATTTCTGAGCTAAGCATTTGAAAGTAAGAGAGATGGCCTAGCAGTTAAGAGCAACTGACATGCTTTTGGCAGAGGCCGGTCGTATCCCACACCCACATGTGGCTGAACTCCAAGTTCCAGGGAATCCAAGCCCTCCCTTCTGACTCTGCCAGCATTGCACGACACTGGTGCACAGACCTACATGCAGCAGTGTTTCATAACACATAAATAATAAAAAATAAAAAAAAGAAAGTAATCAATGTTCCAGAGGAGGACAGAGTCCAGACTGCTCTGACTCCTCCTTATCTTAGGTTGCTTCATTCTCAGTATGTTCTGCCTGAGAACTGCAAGCCAGAGTCCTGCAAGGTTGTGTGAGGCTTCTCCTCCTATCTAGCTGAAGATCTTTTGGCACCAGCCTCCTTCCTCTCTTGATATTCTGCATATTACTCAGATATGTGGGACAGTATTTTTATTGTCACGAAAGGCATGTTCTCCCAGGTACTTAACATTGACTTAAAAATTTTTTATTTATTTTTACTTTATGTGTATGGTGTTTTGCCTGCATGTATGTAAGTGCACGTTGTATGATTGCTCACACATATGCTGCGAGGCCAGAAGAGGGTGTTGGATCCATGGGATTGGTAGTTGTGAAGGTTTGTTAGCTACCATAAGTGTTGGAAACTGAACCCCCTCCTTCTTGCAAGAGTAGTTGGTGTTCTTAAACTGCTGAGCGCATGCTACAGCCCTAAATTCTTAATTTATTGACTTTTGAGATTAAGTCATTTTATGCGAGTTTGGGTTGTTAGAGCCAGTTTTCTGTACCAAACTCTCTCTAAGTGTGTTAAATGCTTGATCTCCCTGGCTGAATGATCTGAGATGTTCTGTACTGAGATCAGAACCATGTCAGCCCAGGGCGAACCAGCAGTCAGATCTCACAGGCATCCAAGAATAACAGAAGAAAGAGGATGGGATAGGATCGGTGGTGAGTGGTGATAGAGAGTTATAGCTTCTAGTAGGCAAAGCCTGCAGACTCTGCGAATGGGGCAAATGGTCTATCGAAGCTGTAGCTGCGACTGTGACTCATAGCCAGCTCTGTATGTTGGGAAAGCCTTGGAGTCAGCGCCAAAAGAGGCTCACAGAGCATGAACCTGGAAAGTAGGGTTTTGTGAAGTAGGTTAGAGCCCATGGGGGGCACACTGCTCTGGCTTGCTCCACTGGCCCATGCCCAAGCCTCCTCTTATACAATACAGAAATGATCTTGCGCACGATAGGATGATCGCAACCCACAGTGCGCTGGGCCCCCCCCCCAATCATCAACAATCAAGGATAATACCACAACAAGCAATGGCCCACAGGCGCCATTCCAATGGAAGGTAATCTCTCTAATTGAGATTCCCTCAACCCATGTATGTCAAGTAGACACTGAATGCGCTATCTAGACAAATTATTTACAAATCTGTTATAAAACTATGTACATGCTCATAATATTCCTACTGTACTTTCTTTTTATTTTTTTATTTTTATTTCATCTCTGTATGGTAGAATGTACTGCCTGCAGGCAAGTTTGTGCACCCATTGTGGGTGGCACCACTCTTGTGGGCTGGGCTCTCCCACACTGCTCGACCATCAAGACCATACTCCACAGATGTGGCCACAGGCCAATCCAATGGAGCCAATTCCCCAATTGAGGCTCCCTCAACCCAGGTGTGTCAAGTTGACACTAAAGCTATCCAGCACAGACTCCATCCACCTTGAACAGGTTTCTTGAGCCTTGGACCACCAACTCACCATGGTACCTAAGTTGGTACAGGTTCTTGTTGCCTATCTATGAATAAGAAAGTTGTTTTACCTTACATATATTGGCATTATATTAAACTAACACTCTACCACTGGCTTCATACTCTCCTAGGCACCTTAGGAAAAGCTGGCAAAGTGTTTAGCATCCTCCCCTAGGACTGGTAGCAGTTAAGCAGAGCTCCCATCCAAAGACTGAAACCCATGCACAGCTTAACGGAGACCTAGCTGGTGCTGATGAATGCCCAGTCCCACACTGCGGCACTGAGTGCCAGCATTACATCCATCAGAAAGGTTAGAACTTCTCTGAGAAAATAACAGTGATAGTACAGTTTCTTAATTCACAGTCATCTTCATCATAACTTGGCGAGCCCAGAATGCTGTCTCTTTTTCTTAATTATCACATGAGATTTTTCTCTTTCTAATGTGGAGCTAATGTTTCATTATGTGCTAACAGACAAGGACTTCCACTAACACCCATGACAGCACAGCTCTGAAGGCTTCTCTGGGGTCCCAAGTGTCCTCTCCTTCCCTGTGCCCCACCTCCCAGATGTCACCTTCAGTGTGCTTTTGGAACAGATGTTCTTGAGCCTCCACTCAGCCTGCAGTGGATTCTAGCAGACTGCACACCAGGAGCCCCACAGATCTAGCAGGGAAGAACTTGCCCGATGTCTGTGCTAGGTCATTAATGAGTATGCAGCATGTCACTGTCCTGCTCTTGGTTACACTTTCTTCAGGACTAAATGCAAAACAAATCTGAATACCTCACCTCTCTCCACCCAAACCAAGCCCAGGGCCAAAGTCCTAGGACAACTATCCTCCCCACTGCTCAAATATGCTTCTAGCTCTGCTGCTAGGTAAACTTTGTCTTCTTGTTTCTGCTAATCTACAAAAAAATATTGTAGTCAACTATCATGACCCTTATACTACATTCACCAACATTGGCAAAGGGAAACTTGAATACTGGTAGCTATTGAGAGGATTGACTGCCCCAAGAAGTCCAAAGACCCACTATCCAATTGTATCAAAATTGATTATGTTTTTTAGACTCTCAACTAATATATTTTATTCAATATATTTTAAGTCACTTTACTCAAATAAGCAATAAGACCTGAAATTTGATCCACAGTTCTTTTTCTGGGGCATCCAGAAAGCTTTCCAGCTCAATGAACTAGAGACAAATTGAAAAACGTTTAAGGTGGTATAGGTATTGCAGTTCTATTCTAACATTGAAAATAGCTTTCAAATAGTTTAGCTTCACAGTAAGAAATGAAATTTAAATGAAACACACACACACACACACACACACACACACAGCTGAAACAAAAGAGTTTTAAAATAACACTAAGAGGGAATGCATATGAAAGTGATTTCTCTGGAAGTATCCAGGGTAAATAGAGTGAGGAAATAGGAACTAAAAGGACCAATTAAATGCATAATATCAAGCTAAGTGCCATAAAAGGCAATTTGACTCTACCAAAAGCATAGGTGTGCTTATAAGTCACACTTCAAAGCCAACTCAATGAGAGGCCAAATCAGCTGGGGTATGCCTATCTCACTGCCATCAGCCAGTTAGGGCTGAGGAAGGAGGGAAGGGATATAAATCCCCAGGCATTTCTAGCTCATCCGTAGCTCCCAGTGGCATGCTGATGGCATGTGGGGAGCAGGACACACTGGGATGGCCTGGTGTGGCAGAGATGGGAAAGTCACATGAGCTCCTGCTGCAAGCAGCCTGGATGCTGGGTGAGAGGCTGGAGTGTTTCCTAATCTGAATTTTAAAAATTGCCTGCCGTGGATATTTTTCTCAGCCCAGGCACTGACAGCTGTTATTTAACCTCCTTGAGGTCTATTTCTTCATTTTTAAAATATAATAAAAATACAGACTGTGGGGCTCTCAGATGAGTTTAGCCATCTAGTAATTTTCCACTAGCAGATTCCCAGCACTGAAATTATCACGAGGAGGTTGCAGTCCATTGTGTAACTTCACAGGAGATGTTGCAAATGTTCACCTTAAGTAAAGATCTGTATCTGCACATTCTTTCCATATGTAAGCACTGAGGTGCCCTGTGTTTTAGCAGTGATTCCGCGTTCCCTAACCTTTATATTCTACTTGTGTTCTATACAATAAACGAGACTTGATCAGAATCCTGTCTTGTCTTCACTTCTTGCGACCCTTGCCCCTTCCCCTCTCTCCTTCTCCTCTAGGACCCCGTTGATAGACCCGCGGGACGGGTCAACAGACTTTGTTCTTTATAGTAAAATTCAGAAATGATATAGATAGTCCTAGAAAATAGTAGATGCGCCGGGCGTGGTGGCGCATGCCTTTAATCCTAGCACTTAGGAGGCAGAGGCAGGCAGATCTTTGTGAGTTCAAGGCCAGCCTGGTCTACAGAGTAAGTTCCAGGCCACCTGGGGCTACAGAGAAACCCTGCCTCCGAAAAGACCAAAAAAAAACAAAGAAAGAAAAGAAAAGAAAATAGTAGATGCAGCTAATGATAGAAGTGTTCTTCAAATATGGAGCAGAGATGTGGCTCCATTGGTAGAGTGCTTGCCTAGCATACACAAGGCCCTGGGTTCTGTTCCCAGAACTGTGTAAACCAAGCATAATGGCACGCATGTCTATACCAGCACTCAGGCAGGAGAATCAGAAGTTCGGGTCATACTTGACTACATAAAGAATTCAACCTTGTCTCAAAGACAACCCCAAAAGCAGAGTGTGGTGGCACACGCCTTTAATCCTAGAACTTGGGAGGCAAAGGCAGGAGGATCTCTGTGACTTCAAGACCAGTCTGGTCAATAGAGTGAGTTCCAGACTAGCTGGGGTTAGGGGGAGACCCTGTCTCAAAAAAAAGGGCCTTCCTAAGTATCCCATAAAAGTCAAAAAGCAGGAGCTAGAGAGGTGGCTCAGCAGTTAAGAGCACTGACTGCTCTTGCAGAAGACCCGGGTTCAATTCTCAGCACCCACATGTAGCCTGAAAACTGTCCTTAACTCAAGTTCCAGGGGATCCAACACCTTCTTCTGACCTCCACAGCATTGCACGGCACAAATATATTCACATACATCCAGGCAATACACTCATACACATAAAATAAAAATAATAAAATATTTTTAAAATTGGTTCATATAAAGAAAAATAGAATATAATAATTGCTTTTACACAAACTGTGAAAAATTAAAATGTTTAGTGAAACTGGGAAACTTTCAGGAAGGTTCCTGGCTTTTTCTGGAAAAGTGGCAGTTTGCAGCAGAGTACCAAAGATACATACCCTTTGCCCTAGATTGTCACCTGTTTATCTGGGCTCCATACAAGTTCTTCCAGTTATGTGGACCAGGGTAGTATTGCAACATCACAGTGATTAGAGGAAAACCAACAAACAAGTGAAGTGAACTTCAGTATGGAGACTGAGAAGCAGCAGTCCATTCGATCATGAATGAAGGGTTAGGAATGAAGTAGTTCTATGTAACAGCTAGTCAGAGCTCCAAGACAGACGAATTAAAAGATACATACATTTACACATACAAATGTATGTAAAAATGGAAAACAAGGGGCTGGAGAGATAGCCTAGCGGTTAAGAGCACCGACGCTCTTGCAGAGGACCCGGGTTCGATCCCCAGCACCCACATGGCGGCTAAGAACCGTCTGTAACTCCAATTCCAGGAGAACTCCAGTTCCAGGGGAATCCGAGACCCTCTTCTGACCTCCGCGGCATTGCACGACACGGGTGCACAGACCTGCATACAGACAGTACATTCATACACATACAAAAAAATAAAAAAATAAAAAAAAATAAAATAAAATAAAAAAAATGGAAAACAAGCCAGGGGTGGTAGCCTACTCCTTTAATCCCAGCACTGGGGAGGCAGAGGCAGACAGATCTCTGTGAGTACAAGACCAGCCTGGTCTACATAGTGAGTTCCAGGTAAGCTGGTGCTACAGGGAGACCCTGTCTCGAAAAGAATAAATAAATAAATAAATAAATAAATAAATAAATAAATAAAGTCTGTTGTCCTGATAACAGTACATCCCAATGTCTTGAACTTGACACTCCTACAGTTGTTACCATGACCAGTTGTCAATCCTGGAGAAGTTCAGAGGAAGGGTATTCAGGGAATTTTTATTTTATGTGTATGAGTATTTGCCTGCATATATGAATGTGTACCTCATGTGTGCCTGGTGCCTGCAAAGGCCAGGAGTTACAGTGTTAGCTTACCTGGAATTGGAGTTACAGACAGTTGTGAACTGCTAAGTGGGTGCTGGGAACCCAAGTCCTCTGAAAGACCAGTAAAGTATTCATATTTTACCCTGAGCCATCTCTCCACCTCTCCTCGGGATTACTTTTACAGCTTAATCTATATAAATTAATGATTGTGTCAAATTAGAAAGTTTCTCTGTCTCTCTCTCTCTCTCTCTCTCTCTCTCTCTCTCTCTCTCTTCTCTTCTCTCTCTCTCTCTCTCTCTCTGATAATCATAGGGTAGGGTGTTAACATGTGTGTGAAGGACAGAGGTCAACATCAAGTGCCTTCCTTTATCACTCACCATCTTATCTTTGAGGCAAGGTCTCTCACTAAACCTAGAGCTCACCGATTTGGAAGTCTAGTGAGATAAGAATTATAAGAACTTTTGGGGGGTGTTTTAGAGAAAGGGTCTCCCCTATAGTGCCAGCTGGCCTGGAACTCACTGTGTAGACCAGGCTGACCTTGAACTCACAGAGATCCGCCTGCCTCTGCCTCCTGAGTGCTGGGATTAAAGGTGTGTGCCACTATGCCTGGCTCAGATGCCAATTTTATACATTTCATTAAGTTTCAGTCTCCCTGAGTCATATCACTTAAGTGGTCCTGAAAGCTCAACTTTAACTGCTGACTCTTGCTTCTATAATTGGCTTGCTTGCTTCCCACACATCCTCTGGATTGGTAAATTTAACTGTCATGTTAAACTCTGATTGGCTGTTGTATATATAAAAAGCTGTGTAACCCACTTCTCAGGACCACACTCCTCCCAAGCTGAGGGTTGGACCCAGCCATAAATAAACCCTACTTTGAACTCCATGTGGTCCAGTGAATGGTCTGTCCATTGCGACACCATAACAACTAGCTGGCTGGAAAGGCCTGGAATCCTCCTGTCTCTGTCTCACCAGTACTGGGATTATAGGCACAAGCCACAGAGCTGGGGATATGAACTCAAGCCTTGTGCTTACATAATAAACACTTTACTCATTTGAATTATCTCCTCAGTTCCCAAGCAGAACCTTAAATCTTTGCTCTTCTATCTTAGCCAAGTGGCTGGGTCTACCAGCCTATGCCACCAGGTCAGCTAGATTTCTCTCTCTCTCTTTTTTTTTTTTTTTTTTTGGTCTTTTCGAGACAGGGTCTCCCTGTAGCCCCAGCTGTCCTGGAACTCACTCTGTAGACCAGGCTGGCCTTGAACTCACAAAGATCTGCCTGCCTCTGCCTCCCAAGTGCTAGGATTAAAGGCGTGTGCCACCACACCTGGCGATTTCTCTCTCTTTTTCAATTCATAGTGCAGAAAGTGTGTAGTGGTTTTGGTTTTGGTTTTACAAAGTATGGAAATAGCATTGCCTGTGTAGTGAGATTAAAAATGAGTAAGTACAGCACATTAATGGAAGGACAAATGCCTTATGCTCCTCTCCTCAGGAATCTCTCTCCTTTGCAGAGATTAACTAGTTTTGTTTGAGAATTTGATCTGCCCAACAGAGAGAAAGCTCAGAAGTAGATAGCTTTGTCCTTTGCCAAAGCTTGTGACTGGTTTAGTTACTTGTACCCCAGGCTTCTTATTCTGTTCCCAAAAAAAACGAGGGGCTAGGAGCTGAAACTACTTTGCATGATAATATCAAACGCTATCTCTAGAGAGGCCAGGCTGGTCAGCTCTAGGGAAATGATTCTCCTTTTCAATGTGGATTTAGATGGCAGTGTCCCTGAGAATTGCTGCTAATTCTTGGATGAGGTGTGTACATGTGCATGTAAGGATGAGTGTGTGTGTGTGTGTGTGTGTGTGTGTGTGTGTGTGTTCATTTGACCCAGAAATTTGTTGCAGGAGAATGGAATGCTTCAGGAAGTGGGAACATTTTCTCCTTATATCAGGAGAGGGCTCTCCATGAAGATGTTCATGAAGCTTGAGAACTGGACTTGCATTACTGTGCCAACCTCAGCCTGCCAAACCCCGCCCCACAATTCTCTACTAAAGCCCCTCCTTGAATAACTCAAACTGTCAGGAACTATACTGACAGGACTCTTGCCTCAGAGTACCCCGAATGCTCTGAATCAGGGGAAAGGATATGTCTCTGGGACAATATCCCTGGAGTGCTAGGAGCAGGGGCTCTGCCTTGTAAGACTCAGAAAGAAGGCTGAGGATGCAGCTCAGATGGTAGAGTGCTTGCACAGCATGCATGAAGTCCTGGATTCCATTCCAGCACTACTGTACTGGTTAGCTTCAGTTGCCAGTGGCACACCTGGGAAGATGGAGCCATAACTGAGGAATGTCCTCTGTTGGAGTGTCCGGCAGGCACGTCTGTAAGGGATTTTCTTGATTGTTGAGTGATGTAGGAGGGCCGAGCCAGTAAGCAGTGGTTACTCTGTAACCTGTGCTTTAGTTCCTACCTTGAGGTTCCTTCCCGACTTCTCTCAAGTATGGATTGTCACTTAGAAGTGTAAGATGCAATTTTTGTTTGTTTGTTCGTTTGGTTTGGGTTGGGTTGTGTTTGGTCTGGTTTGGGGTTTGGATCTTTTTGAGACAGGGACTCCTTGTAGCCCCAGCTGGCCTGGACTTTCTATGTAGACCAAGCTGGCCTCAATCTCACAGAAATCTAACTTCCTCTGCCTCCAAGTGCTAGGATTAAAGGTATGCACCACTCAGAACCAGCTTCCCAAGTTGCTTTTGGTCAAAGTATTTTATCACAGCAATGGAACTCAAACTAAAACTAGTATAAACGGAACATGGTGATGCAGACCTTTAATCCTATCATCTAGTTGGAGGCAGCGAGGTAATTCTCAGCTACCTAGTGACTTCAAGGCTACCCTGGGATGCATGAGACCCTGTCTTAAAAAAGGGGGGGTTAGAGAGATGGTTAAGCAGTTAAGAGCACTGGCTATTCTTGCAGAGGAACCATGTTCAATTCCCAGCACCCACATGGCAGCTAACGACTGTCCAAAACTCCAGTTCCAGAGCACATGATGCCCTCTTCTGACCTCCACAGGCATTGCACATGAGTGCACTTATACACATGCAGGCAATATACTTGTACATGTAAAAGAAAAATGATAAATAAAATATTTTAATTTTTAAAATTATGAACAAAGAAGACACATGCGTCCACAGCAGAGCAGACATCCAGTGAGAGGTAGGAAGGAATCCGAAGGGTTTATCTGAGGTACTGTGAAAGGGAAAGGGAGGACAAGGACAGAGAAATATTAGATAACTATCATCTGATAGATGCCAACCCTCCTGGGGCCTCCAAAGTGAAGGCAGCCTTTAAAGGAGCCAGGGTTAGGCAGAAATTCCATGTCCCTGTAACGCTGTCCTATTCAGTGACTTACTGATGGTTGTGACCTTCATTCAAAAGACAGAGCCAAGGACTGGAGAGATGGCTCAGGAATTGAGAGCACTGGCTGCTCTTGCAGAGGACCCAGGTTCGGTTCGTAGAACCCACATGGTGGCTAACAACTGTCCATAACTTCAGGACCTCCATGGGCATTGTATGCCATAGGTATACTTGCACACATGCGGGCAATACACTCATACACATAAAATAAGTAAAAATAAAATAAAATTTTTAAGTATTTTTTTAAATATATGAAGTGGACCTGAAGGAGTTAACAGCTGCTTGGATGCTGGTGGCTAAGCAACTCCCACAGTTGGGCTCTGAGCTCTGCTCTGGAGAAGTTGCTGAACACCATAACTTCAGCATCAGATGCTACCTGCATCTCCATATCTGCCATAAGAACCACCTTTAAGGGAAAAGAGAAGAGTGGATAAGAATGGGAGTGGAGGGGAGGAGAGGGGAGGGGAGGGAAGGGGAGGGGAGGGGATGGATGAACAATTCTGAGGACAAGGCTAGAAATTTGGTTGTGCCAATAAGGGACCCAATGGGATAGTGTATTAGGTAACCTACTTGGGGGAAAGCGGGTTGTCTCTTTGTGCCCTAATTCATTCTATCTCCAAGTCCTTGGTGGAGTTCTTGGTACCATGGCAGTAGGAGAAATAAAGGAGAAGACAGCTGAGCAAGGTGTGGCCTTCCCCATCTTATCCTGGCCCCAGTCTGCATCTCGGCCTCCAAGTTGAAACCACACAAAGGACATAATCCTGGAGTTCCCAGAAATGGCCAGAAGCAGAGAGCACTTCCTACCAGAAATTACGCTAGGACCACTTCCCAAATGCAGCCAAGGAAAACAGCCTAGGGCAAGGAAGCCTGGACCTTTCCCATGAGAGTCTTCAGCATGCTGCTTAGGAACCCCTGACAAGGACCCATACAATACTGAATGGATGGTTTCTAAATAATATTCACAAACAACTGCCTAAATACAGGGCAATCAAGAAAAAAAGAAAGACAAACTAGAAACTGAATAAGCTGTACAATAAAGCTGTGAATATTAAATAGAGCAATAGCTCACAAAATTAATAACCCATCACATTTACTAGGCAGAGACTGTGTCAGTCTCTGGCAATTATAGATCCAGTCATTATTTTGTTTCTAGGAGATTATCTTTCTTGGTGGTGGTTTGTATATTTGTTTGTTTGTGAGTAGTTTTGTTGTGGGGTTTTGTTTTTCTTCTGTTTGCTTGTTGAAACAGGGTCCTCACTATATAGCCCTAGACAACCTCAACTCATGATAACCCTCCTGTCTCTGCCTCCTGAGTGCTAAGACTACAGGTGTGTTATAAGACATCTAGCCATGTGGCTTCTTTTTTTTTTTAATTTTTTTCATTAATTTTATTTATTTCCGTATGTGTATGAATGTACTGTGTGCATGCAAGTTTGTGCACCCGTGTCGTGCAATGCCGCGGAGGTCAGAAGAGGGTCTCGGATTCCCCTGGAACTGGAGTTCTCCTGGAATTGGAGTTTCAGATGGCTCTCGGCCACCATGTGGGTGCTGGGGATCGAACCCGGGTCCTCTGTAACAGCAGTCGGCGCTCTTAACCGCTAGGCCATCTCTCCAGCCCGTGGCTTCTTTTTTTAAGCAAATCAGTTGGCAGTATTTAAAAGATCAAATGTTAGCCAGGCATGGTGGCACGCCTTTAATCCTAGCACTCAGGAGGCAGAGGCAGGTGGATCTCTGTTGAGATCAAGGCTAGCCTGGTGTACATAGTGAGTTCTAGGGGCCAGCTGTGGCTACAGGGAGACCCTGTCTCAAAAAAACCCAAAAACAAAAACAAAAAAAGTGAAAGAAAAGAAGCAAGCAGTCTGAAGAATAGTGCATATACTGTCATTCCATATGGGAGAAAGATGTTTTTGTTGATTTTTATTTGTTTGATTGGGAGTTTGTTGTTGTTTGTTTGCTTTTGAAACAGGGTCTCACTAAGTAGCCCTTGTGGGCCTGGAAATCTCTATGTAGACCAGGCTGGCCTAGAACTCACAGAGATCCACCTGCCTCTCCCTCTGTCTCCAGGATGCTGGGATTAAAAATGTGAAACACCAAACCTTGCTAAGAAAGCTTGGGGTAGGGGGGAGAAACGCATTTAAATACGTAGGGAAGAGCAGCTGCTACTCTTCAAGTGTCCTTCCACCCTTTTCAATACCATGAGCACGTGTCATAGTTACAGTTCAAAGAATAGATGTCTTGCCGGGCGTGGTGGCGCACGCCTTTAATCCTAGCACTTGGGAGGCAGAGGTAGGCAGATCTTTGTGAGTTCAAGGCCAGCCTGGTCTACAGAGTGAGTTCCAGGACAGCTGGGGCTACAGGGAGACCCTGTCTAAAAAAAAAAAAAAAAAAAAAGAATAGATATCTTAATTATTAAACCAAAATGAGAGCTAAAAAGTAGCTCAGCTGTAGAGTGGTTGCTTACCTTGTACAAGACCCTGGGTTTGATTCTTCAGCACTAACAAAAATACAAAAACAAAGATACAGTATTCCTGAAAGTAAAATTCAAAGTCAAAGGAAATGACTTTCTAGGGGAGTTAACTTCTGTGAAAAGCCCAGCAATGCTAGAAATATGAAATGTGGCATTGACAGTGGGCAGGCTGTCACGACTCTTGTCTGATTTCACATGGGGAAATATAAAGCCCATCTCGCTCCATTAGAAATACTCAATAAGTTGTATTAAAAGCACCTAATACTTGATAACGCCTAGTAAGTCCTCAATAAACAGAGTTTTTAACATATTACCGTCCCAACTTAACAATTGTCCCCACCATATTCCAGTCCTTCCACATTGCAGGCTTGACTTGTGTCAATCAAGCAGGACTGGATGACCAACCAAGGATGCCTGCTACAAAATACAAGCTCATCCCAGATGAAATCTCGTCTGCACCGCACTCAGCCAGTGAAGAAGATGAAACCAAATCACAGGGGGATTTCCTCAAGATAAAGCAGAGGGTGCCACCCATACAACCACCTCACTTCCTATTAAAGTTCCCACTTCAAAGAGGTACGCTCCACAGACTGTATTTCTCAAAAGATGTCCTACCCCACCTCCAACAAACCACCTTAATGAGGAATGGAAGCTAGACATCCCACACTCCGTGCCTTCTTTCTACTTTTTCCTCTTTCAGATCTCCCTAACTTCCCCATGCTAAAGACAAAATTTCAACCATGCCCATACGAAGAGAGGCCATGTGATGCACACCACACACACAAAAAAAGGACATAACTCTTTTCCCCCAAATCTTTTGCTCTTTGAGGTGTCTCCCTCTCCCACTTGCCTCTCATCCCTCCTCAGGTCAGATATGCCCTGCTGGCCTGTCCCTCTAAGCCAAGCTTTAAGAACCTCTGAAGTCCTCCTCACACCCTCTCCCAGTTCCACACACAGGTGAAGAACTGGGCAGGGTTCCCACAGTGCATTAGCACCAAACAGTGAGGGAGGAAGAGGAGGGTGGTGCTCTCTAGCCTCTGTCAATAATTCATGAGGCTCAGACTCAGGGGCACCAGAGAGTCACTTTTCCTCCAACATGAAGAAAATTAGACGTAAGCTGTCTTATCTCATCAGGATGTGCTGAGCACCACAGCTGTAACTTCTCAGTTGAGAAGTACGCCATAAATCTAGTTCTGCCTGTTAAACGACTTGCTGTCCATGTACTCCCCAGTCCCCAATAACATCTCAAATGCTGAACTCTGCTTCAGTTGCTTGGCTGGCTTATACATAATACTAAACGAACCTTCAGTAAATGTGAGTTCTGTTAACCACTGAACCCTAGAACTGTATTTCACAGACCTTCTAATTGTAGGCATAAGGTTGACAAACTGGTGATTTCACTAACTAACAACACTAAACCTACCTGTCTGCTTTCATCTTCTCTGAAATAAAAAAAAAAAGGGAAGCACGCATTCCAGGATAAAGGACTTTCTGTTAAGCTGGCTTTACAAAAATTCACTCTATTGTCTTTATTTTTCTCATTTTGCCTCAAAGTACTGAAAATGTGCCGGGCGTGATGGAGCACGCCTTTAATCCTAGCACTCGGGAGGCAGAGGCAGGCGAATCTTTGTGAGTTCAAGGCCAGACTGGTCTACAGAGCAAGTTCCAGGACAGCTGGGGCTACAGGGAGACCCTGTCTCGAAAAGACCAAAAATAAATAAATAAATAAAAAGTACTGAAAATGTTGCTGGGCCCAGCACTGCTTTTCAGCCTGGTCTTTGGAAGCCCCTGAGTTAAACCAATTTAGACACTAGCATTGGGTCTGTTGAGACCTTTCTATAATGTCCTATAAGGCATCCAGATTTATTAATTCTCCAAGAAACCGGGGAGGGAGATCGTTTCAGCCCACATGGCAGAAATGCAGGCTGAAGTCTTGGACTTGAATTTATAGCTGGTAGGATTTTATTCATCATCTACTCCACACTAACAGATGAAGAGTCTGGCCTGTGGCAACAATAAAAATTACTATGTGGTAATGATAATGACTGTGTGTTTACTAATTTACAGTTCATAAAGCACTTTTATGTACAGCAAATATTTATTGAACTAGGATGGGGGATAAGACCTGAAGACACAGTGATCAGGGGGAATTTGGGCACTCCCGAGTCTCTGGATTTCCACCACCTGTTGGAAGACCCTTTAACATACCTGCTACCACTTAGTACCTATAGAATGGAAGGTCCTCTGGGTGGAATCAGAATCTCTGTCCTTTCGCACTGGGTACCACAGTGATCATTGTCTGCCTGTATAAAGATGGAGCCAACCTTGAGCCAGAGGGAAGAACAGTGTCAGGCCTAGCCCAGCTATCATAACCCATGATGTCTGTCTCCTGGCTCCTCTTCTCTCACATGACAGACCCTGTGAAACTGCAAGTCTCACCTCCACAAGTAGTCTCAAAACAGTCACCTTCTGCCGGGCGTGGTGGCGCACACCTTTAATCTCAGCACTTGGGAGGCAGAGGCAGGCCCATCTCTGTGAGTTCAAAGCCAGCCTGGTGTACATAGCAAGCTCCAGGCCAGCTGGGAATAAAGGGAGACCCTGTCTCAAAAAGACAAAAATAAATAAATAAATAAACCAGTCACCTTCTGTGGGTTGTCACCTATGAATACTCAGACTTTCAGCTGTGTGTTTGCACGGGTGGGGGTGCATACAGTATGTAATGTGGAGGCCAGAGGTCAACATCGAGTGCCTTCTATCACTGTCAGTCTTATTTTCTGAGACAGGATCTTTCACTGAGCCTGGGGATCATGGATTTGGCAAGACTAGCTGGTCAAGAGGCTCCAGGTCTCTGCGTCCCCAGCACTAATATTACACAGTTAGTTGTCACGCCCAGGTTTTTACAGGGGTACTGGGGATCTGAACCCAAGTCCATGCTGAGCTTGTGTGGCAATCATGTTACCAAATGTGCCATCTCTGCAACTCCACATGTAGAACTAGGCCTTTTTGGAGGAAGAAATCCATTTTGAAGTTTGGGGAGGCAAAAACAAAACAAAACTCAAAGCTTCCTCTCCCCCTGCAAACACACACACACACACACACACACACACACACACACACACACACGGGACATTGGCAAGCAGATGTGCAAAGAGTTGCTGGAACACAGAGATGTCTGCGAGTTCCTGCAGAAGGGCAGGGGCGACCCTACGGGAAACTTGGACTAAGAACACCAGGCCAGGATGCAGCCCAAGTCCCAAGTCAAGAGGGCAGCGCGACGGGGCGGCAGGGCGCCAGCAGGGGGCGGGCGCAGACACCGGGCTCCTAGCTGAACCAGTCCTGGACGCAGAAAACTGAATCTGGGGAAGCCGGAGACTCTGGCTGCTCCAGCACTTTGCCCTCTGTACCCTCCCTGCCTGACCCATGCAGAGTGCGAGACTGCTGCTAGGAGGCTGTGCACCAACGTGGAAGTTGGTAAGGATGGCCAGCTCTGGGGTGACCCGCCGAAACCCACTCGCGAATAAAGTGGCCCTGGTAACGGCCTCCACCGACGGGTGAGTACCGGAGCCAGAGTCTCTGAGGTCCGAGCTGTCTGGAAACAAGTCTTCTTTAACTCCTGGCCTCTTGTCTCCAGGCCTCAAATGCTGCCAAAATCCTAGGAAAGGTGGGAGGCCTGGGGGGAGACCCACGTGGTTGACCTGAAGTCTCCCGAAACCCAAACCTACCCCCGCCACCGCCAGCCCAGGGACACTGCTGCCTCTGGCTTTGTGACCGCTCGGTGCTGCCCAGTGAACCCGGACCCTCCAGTGCTTCTGGGCTGCCCCGATCCACAGCTCCATCTAGAGTCTGGGAAGACCGAAAAAACAGAGTCCAGGTTTCAAACTATCCTGCTCCCTCCATGCACCGTGGAAATATTGCAGATGCTCCATCTAGGTACCTAACTCGTCCTCCAGAGCACCTCACCACTTTACCTCGATGAGACCCAAGACCTTGTTTTGCTTAGGCGTGGATATTTGGGTCCACCCTGGCCGGCGTAGCTCACCCACCACTCTTATTTATCCTGTTTCATTCCCACCTGACCCTGCTAGATACAGGTTCCTTTACAAATTTGGAATACAGCTGTATGTGAGTGAAATGCTGACGGCTGGCAATTGTTAAATGTGTAATCAATATTTACATTTTGAGCCATCCTTTCCCATGAACTCCCCAAATATAACTAAGGAAGAGTTTTGAGGATCTAGTCTGGTAAGGAAGATAGTTAGGAATATGAACTCCTTCAAGACACTCTCAAGCTTTGGACACAACTGCACACGCAACTCATTTCTCTCCTTTTTGTCCCCACTGGGTGTAGGGCCAGTCACCAGGGGTGGGGCTTGTGGAAGGTGTCCTCAGGTCCCAGGAACTGAGGTAAGAGACAAGATAATAAAATAATCTAAGCATATCCATCTTCGTGATACTATCAATGTCGTTAAGCCTGCTCTATATAGAAATGCAGAAAGAGCTAGAATGCAAAGCCGGCAGTCTGGCTCCAGAGCCCCTGTCCTCCCCTTTCTCCCCTGTTGTAGAGGCCTTGACAACGTGCCTCTTTCTGTACTGGTAGGATTGGCTTAGCCATCGCCCGGCGGCTGGCCGAGGACGGGGCCCATGTGGTCATCAGCAGCCGCAAGCAGCAGAATGTGGACCGAGCCCTGGCCACCCTGCAGGGGGAGGGGTTGAGTGTGACCGGCATCGTGTGCCACGTGGGGAAGACTGAGGATCGAGAGCTGCTGGTGACCACGGTGAGCAGCAGGGATATGGGCACTGGGCCAGGAGATGGCAGAAGGGAGCCAGCTTGAGCCTCCATTTCTGATTTCTTAGACAGCACTGGTGAGATCCAACCCAGCACTAACACTAACAGTGCATTCCTGGTTCCCACACCCAAATCAGTCACCAGCACATTTTTTGTTTGTCTTTTTTTTTTTTTTTTTTTTTTTTTTTCAAAAAAAAAAAAAAAAAAAAAAAAAAAAAAAGACAAACAAAAATGTGCTGGTGACTGATTTGGGTGTGGGAACCAGGAATGCACTGTTAGTGTTAGTGCTGGGTTGGATCTCACCAGTGCTGTCTAAGAAATCAGAAATGGAGGCTCAAGCTGGCTCCCTTCTGCCATCTCCTGGCCCAGTGCCCATATCCCTGCTGCTCACCGTGGTCACCAGCAGCTCTCGATCCTCAGTCTTCCCCACGTGGCACACGATGCCGGTCACACTCAACCCCTCCCCCTGCAGGGTGGCCAGGGCTCGGTCCACATTCTGCTGCTTGCGGCTGCTGATGACCACATGGGCCCCGTCCTCGGCCAGCCGCCGGGCGATGGCTAAGCCAATCCTACCAGTACAGAAAGAGGCACGTTGTCAAGGCCTCTACAACAGGGGAGAAAGGGGAGGACAGGGGCTCTGGAGCCAGACTGCCGGCTTTGCATTCTAGCTCTTTCTGCATTTCTATATAGAGCAGGCTTAACGACATTGATAGTATCACGAAGATGGATATGCTTAGATTATTTTATTATCTTGTCTCTTACCTCAGTTCCTGGGACCTGAGGACACCTTCCACAAGCCCCACCCCTGGTGACTGGCCCTACACCCAGTGGGGACAAAAAGGAGAGAAATGAGTTGCGTGTGCAGTTGTGTCCAAAGCTTGAGAGTGTCTTGAAGGAGTTCATATTCCTAACTATCTTCCTTACCAGACTAGATCCTCAAAACTCTTCCTTAGTTATATTTGGGGAGTTCATGGGAAAGGATGGCTCAAAATGTAAATATTGATTACACATTTAACAATTGCCAGCCGTCAGCATTTCACTCACATACAGCTGTATTCCAAATTTGTAAAGGAACCTGTATCTAGCAGGGTCAGGTGGGAATGAAACAGGATAAATAAGAGTGGTGGGTGAGCTACGCCGGCCAGGGTGGACCCAAATATCCACGCCTAAGCAAAACAAGGTCTTGGGTCTCATCGAGGTAAAGTGGTGAGGTGCTCTGGAGGACGAGTTAGGTACCTAGATGGAGCATCTGCAATATGTTCCACGGTGCATGGAGGGAGCAGGATAGTTTGAGAACCTGGACTCTGTTTTTTCTGGTCTTTTCCCAGACTCTAGATGGAGCTGTGGATCGGGGCAGCCCAGAAGCACTGGAGGGTCCGGGTTCACTGGGCAGCACCGAGCGGTCACAAAGCCAGAGGCAGCAGTGTCCCTGGGCTGGCGGTGGCGGGGGTAGGTTTGGGTTTCGGGAGACTTCAGGTCAACCACGTGGGTCTCCCCCCAGGCCTCCCACCTTTCCTAGGATTTTGGCAGCATTTGAGGCCTGGAGACAAGAGGCCAGGAGTTAAAGAAGACTTGTTTCCAGACAGCTCGGACCTCAGAGACTCTGGCTCCGGTACTCACCCGTCGGTGGAGGCCGTTACCAGGGCCACTTTATTCGCGAGTGGGTTTCGGCGGGTCACCCCAGAGCTGGCCATCCTTACCAACTTCCACGTTGGTGCACAGCCTCCTAGCAGCAGTCTCGCACTCTGCATGGGTCAGGCAGGGAGGGTACAGAGGGCAAAGTGCTGGAGCAGCCAGAGTCTCCGGCTTCCCCAGATTCAGTTTTCTGCGTCCAGGACTGGTTCAGCTAGGAGCCCGGTGTCTGCGCCCGCCCCCTGCTGGCGCCCTGCCGCCCCGTCGCGCTGCCCTCTTGACTTGGGACTTGGGCTGCATCCTGGCCTGGTGTTCTTAGTCCAAGTTTCCCGTAGGGTCGCCCCTGCCCTTCTGCAGGAACTCGCAGACATCTCTGCTGTGTTCCAGACACTCTTTGCACACTGCTTGCAATGTCACGTGTGTGTGTGTGTGTGTGGTGTGTGTGTGTGTGTGTGGGTTTTGCAGGGGGAGAGGAAGCTTTGAGTTTTGTTTTTTTGTTGTGCCTCCCCCAACTTCAAATGGATTTTCTTCCTCCAAAAAAAGGCCTAGTTCTACATGTGGAGTTGCAGAGATGGCACATTTGGTAACATGATTGCCACACAAGCTCAGCATGGACTTGGGTTCAGATCCCCAGTACCCCTGTAAAAACCTGGGCGTGACAACTAACTGTGTAATATTAGTGCTGGGGACGCAGAGACCTGGAGCCTCTTGACCAGCTAGTCTTGCCAAATCCATGATCCCCAGGCTAGTTGAAAGATCTGTCTCAGAACAATAAGACTGACAGTTGATAGAAGGCACTCGTGTTGACCTCTGGCCTCACATTACCTACTGTATGCCCCCCACCCGTAGCAAAACAACACACGCTGAAAGTCTGAGTATTCATAGGTGACAACCCACAGAAGGTGACTGGTTGATTTTATTTATTTATTTTTGTCTTTTGTGAGCAGGTTCTCCCTTTATCCCGCTGGCACTGGAGCTGTGCTCTGTACACCAGGCTGGCTCTTTTTGAACCCACAGAGATGGGCCTGCCTCTGCCCTCCCAAGTGATGAGTTAAAGGTGTGCGCCACCACGCCCGGCAGAAGGTGACCTGTTTTGAGACATACTTGTGGAGGTGAGACTTGCAGTTTCACAGGGTCTGTCATGTGAGAGAAGAGGAGCCAGGAGACAGACATCATGGGTTATGATAGCTGGGCTAGGCCTGACACTGTTCTTCCCTCTGGCTCAAGGTTGGCTCCATCTTTATACAGGCAGACAATGATCACTGTGGTACCCAGTGCGAAAGGACAGAGATTCTGATTCCACCCAGAGGACCTTCCATTCTATAGGTACTAAGTGGTAGCAGGTATGTTAAAGGGTCTTCCAACAGGTGGTGGAAATCCAGAGACTCGGGAGTGCCCAAATTCCCCCTGATCACTGTGTCTTCAGGTCTTATCCCCCATCCTAGTTCAATAAATATTTGCTGTAAATAAAAGTGCTTTATGAACTGTAAATTAGTAAACACACAGTCATTATCATTACCACATAGTAATTTTTATTGTTGCCACAGGCCAGACTCTTCATCTGTTAGTGTGGAGTAGATGATGAATAAAATCCTACCAGCTATAAATTCAAGTCCAAGACTTCAGCCTGCATTTCTGCCATGTGGGCTGAAACGATCTCCCTCCCCGGTTTCTTGGAGAATTAATAAATCTGGATGCCTTATAGGACATTATAGAAAGGTCTCAACAGACCCAATGCTAGTGTCTAAATTGGTTTAACTCAGGGGCTTCCAACGACCAGGCTGAAACAGCAGTGCTGGGCCCAGCAACATTTTCAGTACGTTTTATTTATTTATTTATTTTTGGATCTTTTCGAGACAGGGCTCCATGTAGACCCCACCGTCCTAGAACTTGCTCTGTGAGACCAGTTGGCCTTGAACTCACAAAGATTTCGCTGCCTCTGCCTCCACGAGTGTAGGATTAAGGGTGATGCGCATCACGCCCGGCACATGTTATCAGTACTTTGAGGCAAAATGAGAAAAATAAAGACATAGAGTGAATTTTTGTAAAGCCAGCTTTACAGAAAGTCCTGTATCCGGGAATGCGTGCTCCCTTTTTTTTTATTTCAGAGAAGGATGAAGCAAGACAGGTAGGTTTAGTGTTGTTAGTTAGTGAAATCACCAGTTTGTCAACCTTATGCCTACAATTAGAAGGTCTGTGAAATACAGTTCTAGGGTTCAGTGGTTAACAGAACTCACATTTACTGAAGGTGGTCCGCTTAGTTCTCTTAGATTATATGTAGAAAGCCAGCCAAGCAACTGAGCAGAGTTCAACATTTGAGATGTTATGGGGAACTGGGGAGTACATGTTGAATCCTTGAGCCAAGTCCGTTTAACACGCAGAACTAGATTTATGGCGTACTTCTCAACTGAGAAGTTACAGCTGTGGTGCTCAGCACATCCTGATGAGATAAGACAGCTTACGTCTAATTTTCTTCATGTTGGAGGAAAAGTGACTCTCTGGTGCCCCTGAGTCTGAGCCTCATGAATTATTGACAGAGGCTAGAGAGGACCACACCTCCTCTTCCCTCCTCCACTGTTGGTGCTAATGCACTGTGGGAACCCTGCCCAGTTCTTCACCTGTGTGTGGAACTGGGAGAGGGTGTGAGGAGGACTTCAGAGGTTCTTAAAGCTTGGCTTAGAGGGACAGGCCAGCAGGGCATGATCTGACCTGAGGAGGGATAGAGCAAGTGGGAAGAGGGAGACACCTCAAAGAGCAAAAGATTGGGGGAAAGATTTTATTCCTTTGTTTTGTGTGTGTGGTGTGCATCACATGGCCTCTCTTCGTATGGGCATGGTTGAAATTTTGTCTTTAGCATGGGGAAGTTAGGGAGATCTGAAAGAGGAAAAAGTAGAAAGAAGGCACGGAGTGTGGGATGTCTAGCTTCCATTCCTCATTAAGGTGGTTTGTTGGAGGTGGGGTAGGACATCTTTTGAGAAATACAGTCTGTGGAGCGTACCTCTTTGAAGTGGGAACTTTAATAGGAAGTGAGGTGGTTGTATGGGTGGCACCCTCTGCTTTATCTTGAGGAAATCCCCCTGTGATTTGGTTTCATCTTCTTCACTGGCTGAGTGCGGTGCAGACGAGATTTCATCTGGGATGAGCTTGTATTTTGTAGCAGGCATCCTTGGTTGGTCATCCAGTCCTGCTTGATTGACACAAGTCAAGCCTGCAATGTGGAAGGACTGGAATATGGTGGGGACAATTGTTTAAGTGGACGGTAATATGTTAAAAACTCTGTTTATTGAGGACTTACTAGGCGTTATCAAGTATTAGGTGCTTTTAATACAACTTATTGAGTATTTCTAATGGAGCGAGATGGGCTTTATATTTCCCCATGTGAAATCAGACAAGAGTCGTGACAGCCTGCCCACTGTCAATGCCACATTTCATATTTCTAGCATTGCTGGGCTTTTCACAGAAGTTAACTCCCCTAGAAAGTCATTTCCTTTGACTTTGAATTTTACTTTCAGGAATACTGTATCTTTGTTTTTGTATTTTGTTAGTGCTACGAACAAACCCAGGGTCTTGTACAGGTAAGCAACCACTACTACAGCTGAGCTACTTTTTTATCTCTCGATTTGGTTTATTATAATAGATATTATTCTTTTTTTTTTTTTTTTTTTTGCAGGACACGGGTCTCCCTTGTTAGCCCACTGGTCCTGGAACTCACTCTTGTTTACCAGGCTGGCCTTGAAACTTCACAAAGATCTCGCCTACCTCTGCCTTCCCAGAGTGTCTAGGATTTAAAGTCGTGCGCCACACACACGCAAGACATCTATTTTTTGAAACTGTAATATGACACGTGCTCATGGTATGAAAAGGGTGGAAGGGACACTTGAAGAGTAGCAGATGCTTCTTCCCATACGTACTTTAAATGCGTTTTTCCCCCCTACCCCAAGCTTCTTAGCCAAGGGTTTGGTGTTTCACATTTTTTAAATGCCCAGACATCCTTGGAGACAGAGGGAGAGCAGTGGATCTTGTGATTTCTAGGCCTAGCCTGGTTACTAATAGAGATTTTCATGCCCACAAGGGTATTAGTGAGACACTGTTAAAAGCAAAAAACAAAACAAAATCGCCCAATACAAAACAAATAAAACAAAAACAATCTTTCTCCCATATGGAATGACAGTATATGCACTCATTCTTCAGACTATTGCTTTTTTTATTTCACTTTTTTTTTGTTTTGTTTTTGGGTTTTTATTTTTGAGACAGGGTCTACCCCTGTAGCCACAGCTGGCTCCCTAGAACTCACTTGACATCCAGGCTAGCCCTTGATCTCAACAGAGATCCACCTGCCTCTGCCTACTGAGTGCTGGATTAAAGGCGTGCACCCACCGGGCTACATTCTGATCTTGTAATAGCTGCCAACTGATTTGCTTAAAAAAGAAGCCACGGCTGGAGAGATGGCCTAGCGGTTAAGAGCGGCGACCGCTGTCCAGAGGCCCGGGTTCCGTCCCCCACACCCACATGGTGGCAGAGAGCCATTCTGAAAACTCCAATTCCAGGAGAACTCCAGTTCCAGGGGTAATCCGAGACCCTTCTGACCTTCCGCGCAATTGCCACACGGGTGCACAAACTTGCTGCACACAGTACATTCATACACATACGTGAATAAATAAATTAATGAAAAAAATTAAAAAAAAAAGGAGCCACAGGCTATATGGTCTTATGAACACACCTTAGTTTAGCACTCAGGGCAGAGAGGAGGGTTATCATGAGTTTGAGGTTGTCCGGGCTATAAGTGAGGACCCTGTTTTCAACAAGAAACACGGAAGAAAAACAACCCCACAACAAAACTACTCACAAACAACACAAATATACAAACCACCAACCCAAGAAAGATAATCTCCTCAGAAACAAATAAATGACTGGATCTATAATTGCCAGAGACTGACACCAGTCTCTGCCTAGTACAATGTAGATGGGTTACTTAATTTTGTGAGCTACTGGCTCTATTTAATCCGCTGCCCAGCTTTCATTGTACAGCTATTTAGTTCCTATTGTTAGTCCCTTTCTTTTTTTCTTGATTGCCCTGTATTTAGGCAGTTGTTTGTGAATATTATTTAGAAACCATCCATTCAGTATTGTATGGGTCCTTGTCAGGGGTTCCTAAGCAGCATGCTGAAGACTCTCATGGGAAAGGTCCAGGCTTCCTTGCCCTAGGCTGTTTTCCTTGGCTGCATTTGGGAAGTGGTCCTAGCGTAATTTCTGGTAGGAAGTGCTCTCTGCTTCTGGCCATTTCTGGGAACTCCAGGATTATGTCCTTTGTGTGGTTTCAACTTGGAGGCCGAGATGCCAGACTGGGGCCAGGATAAGATGGGGAAGGCCACACCTTGCTCAGCTGTATTCTCCTTTATTTCTTCCTACTGCCATGTTTGGTACCAAGAACTCCACCAAGGCTTGGAGATAGAATGAATTAGGGCACAAGAGACAACCCGCTTCCCCCAAAGTAGGTACCTAATACACTATCCCATTGGGTCCCTTATTGCACAACCAAATGTTTAGCATTGTCCTCAGAATTGGTTATCCAGATCCCCTAACCCCTCCCCCTTCCGCCCCTCCCCTCTCCCCCCTCCACTCCCATTCTTATCCACTCTTCTCTTTTCCCTTAAAGGTGGTTCTTATGGCAGATATGGAGATGCAGGTAGCATCTGATGCTGAAGTTATGGTGTTCAGCAACTTCTCCAGCAGCAGAGGCCTCATGAGCCCAACTGTGGAGTTGCTTAGCCACCAGCATCCAAGCAAGCTGGGTTTACTCCTGCAGGTCCACTTCATAGCAGTTAAAAAAATACTTAAAAATTTATTTTATTTTGTACTTATTTTATTGTATGCAGTGTATTGCCCCGATTTGTGCAAGTTACCTATGGCAATACAATGCCCATGGAGGTGCCCTGAGTTAGGACAGTGTTAGCCACTCATGTGGTTCTACGAACCGAAACCTGGGGTCTCTGCAAGCAGCACCCAGTGCTCTCATCCTCCCATCTCTCCACTCTGCCTGGCTCTGTCTTTTGAATGAAGGTCACAACCATCAGTAAGTCACTGAATAGGACAGCGTTACAGGGACATGGAATTTCTGCCTAACCCTGGCTCCTTTAAAGGCTGCCTTCACTTTGGAGGCCCCAGGAGGGTTGGCATCTATCAGATGATAGTTATCTAATATTTCGCTTCCTTGTCCTCCCTACCCTTTCACAGTACCTCAGATAAACCCTTCGGATTCCTTCCTACCTCTCACTGGATGTCTGCTCTGCTGTGGACGCATGTAGTCCTTTCTTTGTTCATAATATTGAAAAACTTAAAAATATTTTATTTATCATTTTTCTTTTACAGTACAAGTATATTGCTTGCCATGTGTTATCGTGCACTCATGTGCAAGGCCTGTGGGTCAGAAAGGGCATGCATTGCTCCTGGAACTGAGGTTCTTGGACATCGTTAGCTGCCTGTGGGTGCTGGAATTGAACATGGTTCCTCTGCAAGAATAGCCAGTGCTCTTAACTGCGTAACCATCTCTGCTAACCCCCCTTTTTTAAGACGGGTTCTCATCAATCCCAGGGTAGCCTTGAAGTCACTAGGTAGCTGAGAATTACCTCGCTGCCTCCAACAGAGTGATAGGATTAAAGGTCTGCATCACCATGTTCCGTTTATACTAGTTTTAGTTTGAGTTCCATTGCTGTGAGAAAAACTTTCTGACCAAAGCAACTTGGGAAGCTGGTTCTGAAGTGTGCATACCTTTAATCCTAGCACGTGGAGGCAAGAGGCAGATGAATCAATGATTTCTGGAGTTGAAGGGCCAGCTTGGTCTAACATAGAAAGTCCAGGCCAGCATGGGGCGACAGGCGACCCTGTCTCAAAAAAGAAAACAAAAGAAAACACAACAAAAAAAAAAAAAAAAACACCCAACCAAACGAACAAAACAAAAATTGATCTTACAACTTCTAATGACATCCATACTTGAGAGAAGTCGGGAAGGAACCTCAAGGTAGGAACTAAAGCACAGGTTACAGAGTAACCACTGCTTACTGGCTCGGCCCTCCTACATCACTCAACAATCAAGAAAATCCCTTCACAGACGTGCCTGCCGGGACACTCCAACAGCAGGAACATTCACCTCAGTTATAGGCTCCATCTTCCCAGGTGTGCCACTGGCAACTGAAGCTAACCAGTTACAGTGAGTGCTGGAAATGGAATCCAAGGCCTTTCATGCATTGCTGGCAAGCACTCTGCCATCTGAGCTGCATCCTTCAGCCTTCTTTCTGAGTCTTACAAGGCAGAGCCCCTGCTCCTAGCACTCCAGGGATATTGTCCCAGAGACATATCCTTTCCCCTGATTCAGAGCATTCGGGGTACTCTGAGGCAAGAGTCCTGTCAGTATAGTTCCTGACAGTTTGAGTTATTCAAGGAGGGGCTTTAGTAGAGAATTGTGGGGCGGGGTTTGGCAGGCTGAGGTTGGCACAGTAATGCAAGTCCAGTTCTCAAGCTTCATGAACATCTTCATGGAGAGCCCTCTCCTGATATAAGGAGAAAATGTTCCCACTTCCTGAAGCATTCCTTATCCTGCAACAAATTTATGGGTCAAATGAAACACACACACACACCACACATCACCACACACACACACTTCATCCTTACATGCACATGTATCACACCTCATCACAAGAATTAGCAGCAATTTCAGGGACACTGCCATCTAAATCCACATTGAAAAGGAGAATCATTTCCCTCAGAGCTGACCGCCTGGCTTCTAGAGATTAGCGTTTGATATATCATGCAAAGTAGTTTCAGCTCCTAGCCCCTCGTTTTTTTTGGGAACAGAATAAGAAGCCTGGGGTACAAGTAACTAAACCAGTCACAAGCTTTGGCAAAGGACAAAGCTATCTACTTCTGAGCTTTCTCTCTGTTGGGCAGATCAAATTCTCAAACAAAACTAGTTAATCTCTGCAAAGGAGAGAGATTCCTGAGGAGAGGAGAAAACAAATAAGGCATTTGTCCTTCCATTAATGTGCTGTAACTTACTCATTTTAATCTCCACTACACAGGCAATGCTATTTCCATACTTTGTAAAACAAACCAAAACCATACACACTTTCTGCACTATGAATTGAAAAAAGGGAGAAAATCGCCAGGTGTGGTGGCACACGCCTTTAATCCTAGCCACTGGGAGGCAGAAGGCAGGCGATCTTTGTGAGTTCGAGGCCAGCCTGGTCTACAGAGTGAGTTCCAGGCAGCTGGGGCTACAGGGAGACCCTGTCTGAAAAAGACCAAAAAAAAAAAAAAAAAAAAAAAGAGAGAGAAGAGCAATCTAGGCTGACCTGGTGGCAATAGGCTGGTAGACCCAGCCACTTGGCTACAGATAAAGAGCAAAGATGTAAGGTTCTCTTGGGAACACTGAGGAGATAATCAAAAGAGTAAAGGTTATTATTAGGTACGCACAAGGCTTGAGTCATATCCACCAAGCTCTGTGGCTTGCGCCTATAATCCCAGTACAGGGGGCAGGTGAAGACAGAGACAGGAGGATTCCAGGCCTTTCCAGCCAGCTAGTTGTTATGGTGTCGCAATAGCAGAGACCATTCACTTGACCACATGGAGTTTAAAGTAGGGTTTATTTAGGCGGCAACTAGCTTGGTGAGGAGTTGAGGCCCTGAGAAGTGGGTCCGTTATGACAACATCTGCGTTGTGCCGGTGTGGTGGCACATAGACTTTTTTTTTATATCAAGCCAATCAGAGTTTAACATAGACACGTTATAAACTTGACCAACCAGGGCAATGTGATGGGAAGCCAAGCCAACCCAATTATAGAAGCAAGAGTCAGCATGTTAAGTTGAGCTTTCAAGGACCACTTAAGTGATATGACGCAGGGAGACTGAAACTTATGAAATGTATAAAATTGGCCATCTGGACCAGGCTAGTGGCACACACCTTTAATAGCCAGCACTCAGGAGCAGAGGCAGGCGGATGTCTCTGTGCAGTTCAAGGTCAGCCTGGTCTACACAGTGAGTTCCAGGCCAGCTGGCACTATAGGAGGGAGGCCCTTTCTCTAAAACACCCCCACAAAGTTCTTTATAATTCCTTATCTCACGAGACTTCCAAATCTGGTGGAGGCTCTGGTTGAATGAGAGACCATTGCCTCAAAGATAAGATGGTGAGTGATAAAGGAAGGCACTTGATGTTGACCTCTGTCCTTCACACATGCTTAACACCCTAACCCTATGATTATCAGAGAGAGAGAGAGNCAGAGATGTCTGCGAGTTCCTGCAGAAGGGCAGGGGCGACCCTACGGGAAACTTGGACTAAGAACACCAGGCCAGGATGCAGCCCAAGTCCCAAGTCAAGAGGGCAGCGCGACGGGGCGGCAGGGCGCCAGCAGGGGGCGGGCGCAGACACCGGGCTCCTAGCTGAACCAGTCCTGGACGCAGAAAACTGAATCTGGGGAAGCCGGAGACTCTGGCTGCTCCAGCACTTTGCCCTCTGTACCCTCCCTGCCTGACCCATGCAGAGTGCGAGACTGCTGCTAGGAGGCTGTGCACCAACGTGGAAGTTGGTAAGGATGGCCAGCTCTGGGGTGACCCGCCGAAACCCACTCGCGAATAAAGTGGCCCTGGTAACGGCCTCCACCGACGGGTGAGTACCGGAGCCAGAGTCTCTGAGGTCCGAGCTGTCTGGAAACAAGTCTTCTTTAACTCCTGGCCTCTTGTCTCCAGGCCTCAAATGCTGCCAAAATCCTAGGAAAGGTGGGAGGCCTGGGGGGAGACCCACGTGGTTGACCTGAAGTCTCCCGAAACCCAAACCTACCCCCGCCACCGCCAGCCCAGGGACACTGCTGCCTCTGGCTTTGTGACCGCTCGGTGCTGCCCAGTGAACCCGGACCCTCCAGTGCTTCTGGGCTGCCCCGATCCACAGCTCCATCTAGAGTCTGGGAAGACCGAAAAAACAGAGTCCAGGTTTCAAACTATCCTGCTCCCTCCATGCACCGTGGAAATATTGCAGATGCTCCATCTAGGTACCTAACTCGTCCTCCAGAGCACCTCACCACTTTACCTCGATGAGACCCAAGACCTTGTTTTGCTTAGGCGTGGATATTTGGGTCCACCCTGGCCGGCGTAGCTCACCCACCACTCTTATTTATCCTGTTTCATTCCCACCTGACCCTGCTAGATACAGGTTCCTTTACAAATTTGGAATACAGCTGTATGTGAGTGAAATGCTGACGGCTGGCAATTGTTAAATGTGTAATCAATATTTACATTTTGAGCCATCCTTTCCCATGAACTCCCCAAATATAACTAAGGAAGAGTTTTGAGGATCTAGTCTGTGTAAGGAAGATAGTTAGGAATATGAACTCCTTCAAGACACTCTCAAGCTTTGGACACAACTGCACACGCAACTCATTTCTCTCCTTTTTGTCCCCACTGGGTGTAGGGCCAGTCACCAGGGGTGGGCTTGTGGAAGGTGTCCTCAGGTCCCAGGAACTGAGGTAAGAGACAAGATAATAAAATAATCTAAGCATATCCATCTTCGTGATACTATCAATGTCGTTAAGCCTGCTCTATATAGAAATGCAGAAAGAGCTAGAATGCAAAGCCGGCAGTCTGGCTCCAGAGCCCCTGTCCTCCCCTTTCTCCCCTGTTGTAGAGGCCTTGACAACGTGCCTCTTTCTGTACTGGTAGGATTGGCTTAGCCATCGCCCGGCGGCTGGCCGAGGACGGGGCCCATGTGGTCATCAGCAGCCGCAAGCAGCAGAATGTGGACCGAGCCCTGGCCACCCTGCAGGGGGAGGGGTTGAGTGTGACCGGCATCGTGTGCCACGTGGGGAAGACTGAGGATCGAGAGCTGCTGGTGACCACGGTGAGCAGCAGGGATATGGGCACTGGGCCAGGAGATGGCAGAAGGGAGCCAGCTTGAGCCTCCATTTCTGATTTCTTAGACAGCACTGGTGAGATCCAACCCAGCACTAACACTAACAGTGCATTCCTGGTTCCCACACCCAAATCAGTCACCAGCACATTTTTGTTTGTCTTTTTTTTTTTTTTTTTTTTTTTTTTTTTTTGAGCCAGGCTCCCTCTGTAGTCCTAGCTTGCCTAGAACTAACTGTGTAGACTAGGCTGGCCTTGAGCTCACAAAGATCCACCTGCCTCTGCCTCCCAAGTACTGAGATCAAGGTGGAGCACCACCACACTGGGATCCACCAACACATTTTTATTGTTTGCTTTTTCCTGTTCTTTTGCATCCTCAAGTCTGAGAACCATGGCCTACTCCCAGTCAGAGAATCACAAGCCACTGCACTGCTTCAACCTTGAACAATCCTTTAGGCATTCGCCTCCCCCCACCCCCAAATAAAAAGCTAGTCCTGAGTTTTTTCCAGTGTAATTGGGCAGGGAAAAAGGGTAATTCCCAAAGTACCTGCTCCCACCTATGAGCTGATAATAAACCATCCCTGTTCTTCAGCTTATACAGTCCGTAGGAGCTCGTAGGAGACAGGCTACTAGGTTTCACTAATGTACTAGGAGCCATTTCTTG
The DNA here is from genome assembly GCA_009823505.1 of Rhizomys pruinosus. Taxonomy (NCBI): domain Eukaryota; kingdom Metazoa; phylum Chordata; class Mammalia; order Rodentia; family Spalacidae; genus Rhizomys; species Rhizomys pruinosus. Next base: position 1,693,631 of record VZQC01015340.1, on the reverse strand, counting down.
TGTCTAGAGCCTTACACAGTTTTTTACTGTCCCTGTTGGTTTGGCGTTTTTTGAGGCTGGATCTCACTCTGTATCCCAGAATGGTCTAGAAGTTACTATGTAGCCCAATCTAGCCATGAACTTTCCTGCCTCAGCCTCCCAAGTGCTAGAATTACAAGCATGAGCCACTATATCTGGCAAGGACTGTTCTCCCTCTATTTACAGTAGAGACTGGTTCAGTGCTGGAGCCATGTCCCAAGGTCCCACAGCCAAGAAAAGAGCTGGGATTCAACCTAGATTTGGATATCTACAGACCACCAGGCACTACCCCATCTGTGTAGTGCTGCACCTCATGTGCCCATATTGACTTTAGTCTAAGCCAGTATTGATTTGGCATTTGTCACAGTTTTCCAGCTGCGTAAGGAAATATGAACCATCCAACAGAGAAGGGTCTTCTTCCATCAAGGCTCGGGAGGTACATTCCCCTCCAGAGCGAAAAGGATCCTACCTACACAGACAAAGCAAGGGTTGTGTGAACACATTCAAGACTGGGTAGAAATATTTTGGGTGATCTTCTTAGATGAGGAGGACCTTAAACAATAATATCAGAGGTATGACAGACATAATAAGGTCATTACATTTTAAACAACTGTTACAAATAATTAAATATACATTGCAAAGGGTCAAATGTGAGTCCATGTAAAGTCACTTTGCCTGTTATAAGCTGCTGGACAAGCCTGAGACCTGAGCCTTAATCCTGAGATTAGAAGGGGCCCTGTCGGGCATGGTGGATCACACCTTTAATCCTAGCACTTGGGAGGCAGAAGCAGGCGGATCTTTGTGAGTTCGAGGCCAGCCTGGTCTACAGAGTGAGTTCCAGGCCAGCTGGGGCTACAGGGAGACCCTGTCTTGAAAAAGACCAAAAAAAAAAAAAAAAAAAAAAAGAGCCCCTTAGGAGCAGAGGCCAATTCTTGAATGTCATTTGAAATTAATATAGCTGTTTGGTTGTTGTTGTTGTTGTTGTTGTTGTTGTTGTTGTTGTTTTTCAGTGCTGGGGTCAAACCAAGAGCCTTGCACAATTTCATGTCAAAATCCTACCGGGGTAGGGGTGGGAAGAGACTTGGGAAATGATTCAGCAGTCAAAGTGCTTGCTATGCAAACAACAGAGTTCAGACCCCCAGATCCACATAAATGTTGGGTGAGTTTAGGGGCTTACCTGTAATTCCAGCTCTGAAGGCAGAGACAAGAATCCCCAGAGCAAGTTAGCTATTGAGACTAGACTAACTGGCAAGCTCTGGATTTGGTTGAGAGATTCTGCTTCAAAAAAATAAGGTGAAATAGCAATTGAGGAATTCCCAAGTGGAGCCAGGAACAAGTGGGAATGGGTGGAAGTGGACGGAGTGGAGATGGGGCTCCAGCAACCCTGATAAATGAGCAGTCAGCCAAGAGGGGACTGAAGGAAAGAGGGGAACTTCGTCAGTCCACAGAAAAGAGCGAGGTCTGTGGGAAACGTGCTGTGTGGGTGGGGCTCGGGGACTTCCACCAGCCTTCCAGGGGATTCCATGACTGTAGGAAGTCAGTTGAGGCAGAAGTCATGTGAGGCTTTTAGCAAGATGAAAAAAAATTCAGAATAATCTGGCAGCATTAGGAAGGATTAATACAGAAGCCCTGAGCCGAGAGCATCAGTGAAGAAACTGTTGCTGTTATCCAGGTCCAGGGCAGTACAAGGTATGGACTGCCAAAGTGACAGTGGAAACCATGTCAGGAAACGAGAAATAGGAGAAGCAAGTGAAAAAAACACATATGTGGCATACACACACACACACACACACACACACACACAGTGATAAATACTAAATCTTTCAAGAATTCTCAGAGAATCTGTACGACTGATGTGAAACTGGAGAATAACAGGGTAATTATCAGCAGCATGAAATGTTCTAATGCCAGCTCTTACTCTACAAAGAGAAAAGCCACTGCCGCAAAGGTGGGTACCACTCAAAGCCTCCAGTGCTGAGTCACTGGAAAATCCAACAGGGGTGTGGCGAGAGGAAACCAAGTGAGCAGCTTCCCCACCTGATTATATTTTTTTCTAAAATAAGTATCAGAATATAAACAAGTCCCAGACACATCAGTGTGATGATCATACAGTTTAAAGCAAGATTTGGAAAATACTATCATGTATTTTTTTTTCATCTTTTTCATTCATCTTTTGTTTATTGGTTGGTTTGACTTGGTTTGGTTTTGGTTTTTGAGACAGGGTCTTTCTCTATAACTGAAGCTGGCCTCAAACCTGTGATCTTTCTGCCTCAGCCTCCCCAATGCTGAGATTACAAATATAGACCATCATGCCAAATTTCCCATCATCTTATATAGTTCTCTGCTGCTCAATCAAAGCCCAAGCTCCCCCAACACATACCACGGGTGATGACAAGGGAAAAGAGATGGAGGACTCAGGAGAAGACAAACTCTCTCCAAATGATCCTGATATACCTACCCTCTCCCCACTCCAAATACACACAGAGCATGTTCTTGCTGATCACAAGTCATCGAGATGCTTAAGCAGAGCTAGCTAAAGCCAGTGCCTGGGACCTTGGGCCACAACCTCCAAATTTAGAAGACTCAAGAAAGCATTTGTAGTGGTTTTAAAGGATTCTGTGGCTTTAAATTTTTGTTGAATGAATGTGCTGACAGCCCGGTATTCCTTTAGCAATATAGAAGCAACTGAGCTTAGCACCTAGTTAGCAAGAATAATTAGTTAAAAGGAGAAGCTAGCAGATGGTGTGCATTGTTAATAACACCCCTCCTTTGCCAAATTGGAGGCACAACGTTGATTGAAGGCCCATTACATGTCATTTGCCCAAGGCATAAAAATTGCCAATTCTAGCCAAATGCAAAGCCTGCTTTTACTGTGGCTTCTTACTCTTGAAAATGCTTGCTGGCATTCTCTCCCTGGCCACCCACCCATCTAGCCCAGGCCTTTACCATCTACTTCCAACTTACCCAGGAGGTGAGATGCCCCCTTTCTTGGCTTTCCCAGTTTAATCCTCAGTTTCTCCCTTCTGTGCTTCTGGGCCAGAAAGAAAAATGAAGAAATCTGAGTGTGGAAGTGCTTCAAAGCCAGACTAGTGTCTTCACCATCACAGCTCTCCTAGGCAGCCAGTTCCCTAATGGTCCCAACTCACATTCAGACGGCTCATAGGAACAAGCTCTGTGCTACAGAGCAACAGCTCTGCCACTTTGTGCCCTGAGAGAATCCCTTTACCTCTCCCAAACACAAGCTCTCCTGATCCTAACTGGCCCTAAATGTGATTACTGAATTATGATTTTGAAAAATGAACTTCCTAGCCAGGTGTGGTGGCACATGCCTTCAATCCCGGCACTTGGAAAGCAGAGGCAGGAACTCTCTGTGAGTTCCATGCCAGCTGGTACTACAGGAAGACCATACCCCCCCCCAAAAAAAAAACACAAAAAAGAATAATGAACTTCTCTGGACCTCAGTGTCATCGCCCCCACGAGGACAACATTGGGTTAGAATGATCACAGCCCACCCAAATAGGAACTTTCAAGGATCTCTCTCCATTCAGATAAGTGTGAACAGGTTGACTTTGAGGTCATATTAACACATTCAAGGGAAATAATGGCTGGGACTCAAGAGGGGGTCTACAAAAAGATGTGACATGAGTTGAAGGTATAATAATAATGCAGGAACTCCCTAAAGAAAAGTATGAAGAAATGAACAAAGGGAGGGGCTGGGGGGATGGATCAGTGGGTTAGAGCACTGGCCGTTCTTACACAGGACCTGGGTTCAGTTCCCAGCACCCACATATTGGCTAACAATCATCCATAATTCCAGTTCCAGGGGATCCGATGCCCTCTTCTGCTGTCCACAGGCATTGCACATGTGTGGGTACACTTACGTGCATGCAGACAAAACACTCATACACTTCAAATAAAAACAAATAAATAAAAAATATTTAAAGGAGAAGGGCAAAAGGGTCAGAGACACCCTTAAAATAAATAGATTGGGGGGCTGGAGAGATGGCCTAGCAGTTAAGAGCACCGACTGCTCTTGCAGAGGACCAGGGTTCAATCCCCAGCACCCACATGGTGGCTGAGAACCATCTTTAACTCCAGTTCCAGGGGAATCCTACACCTTTTCTGCCTCCACAGCATTGCACGACACGGGTGCACAAACATGCAGACAGTACATTCATACACGTAAAAAAATAAATAGCCGGGCGTGGTGGCGCACGCCTTTGGTCCTAGCACTTGGGAGGCAGAGGCAGGTGGATTTTTGTGAGTTCAAGGCCAGCCTGGTCTACATTGTGAGTTCCAGGACAGCTGGGGCTACAGGGAGACCCTGTCTCGAAAAAGACTAAATAAATAAATAAATAAATAAATAAATAAATATTAAAAAAAAATACCATCAAAAGTCATACCTTGGTGCCGGGCTTGGTGGCGCACACCTTTAATCCCAGCACTCGGGAGGCAGAGGCAGGTGGATCTCTGTGAGTTCAAGGCCAGCCTGATCTACAGAGTGAGCTCCAGGCCAGCTCTGGCTATCGAGAGACCCTGTCTCGAAAACACCAAAAAGAAAGAAAGAAAGAAAGGAAGGAAGGAAGGAAGGAAGGAAGGAAGGAAGGAAGGAAGGAAGGAAGGAAGGAAGGAAGGAAGGAAAGAAAAGAAAGAGAAAGAGATTGGAAAGACTGCAACAAAATAAGAATCTCAAATAATAGCAGAGCTTAGTGTAGCTTTAAAGAGAAAATGTTTCAAGAAAGATGTTTCCACAATTGCTCCTAAGAAAAAATACTTTTTCAGTGCTAACAATTCCACCTCCTTCTGTCCCTTACCTGTAGCTTTGACCTAGTCCTTCTTTCTTTCTAGGCTGTGAACCTTCATGGGGGTATTGATATCCTGGTCTCCAATGCTGCAGTCAACCCTTTCTTTGGAAACTTCATGAATGCCACTGAGGATGTGTGGGACAAGGTGAGAGACTGAGCAGCAGGGAGAAGCACAAACTTGTTCTGCTTTTTGAATGCCTTCTTCCAGTGCATGTACATGTGACATGTGTACCTGTCATGGAGTCAGTAAGCTCCTGTGAGGACTGGCTTCCTCCGTCCTCCTCTTCTCTTTCATCTCTGATTTTTCCTCTCGCTTTGTCTACAGTCGTTTCTTTGTGCTAACTGTCTGCTTCCTTTCCCCGCTGAGTCCCCGTGCTCTTCTTCATGGTTTATTTCCAGAAGAGACATGGCGGCTAACAGGCCAACAACTAGTACACTTAAACTCACACACCCACCTATCTGCTTTTCAGCTCCCAAAAACGAATGCCTTTCATTAGTTGAGAAATGTTAATAGCTGCTGGTTAAGGGAAATACCAATTTTGATGAGAATACAAAAGCTGCTGCTTTATAACATACAGCCTTTGGGTTATGACCTGTCTTTTTTTTTTTTTTTTTCTTTTTAGCTGTAGTACTAAGAAAATTAGAAATCCCTGTATCTAAATTCAAGTGCTAGGATATTGGTTGTTATGTGAACACATCTGCTACATCATAGTCATAGTATATGTCTCCATCTACATCTTATAAAGCTTTAATTAAAGTCTTTGTCTTCATTTTCAATATTCCCACATGATTTGGAAATGCTAAATGTCTTATGATCTCCCATGGCTTTCTCAACACTACAGTTTAAGGATAGTAAAATATTGTCATTTGTTTATCTGTGTTTCACACACATAAATATCAAAATGCCAAAATGTCCTTCGTTGAGCCAGTTCTTGATTTTTATATTCTCTAACATAAACAAATATCTTTCAGGAACACTCTAAGATCAGTTTGAAATGAAGTCATTTTTCTTTTTACTTTACTTTTTAAAATGTTACATTACATCAGACCTAACTGCAATGGTTGATCCTTAATTGTACTATGAATTGGGGGGGGGGTCTTGCTAAGTGGACCTTCCTTCTGCCTGAGCCTGGGATTTGGGGCATATACCACCATGCCTGACTCTGGAATTTTTTTTCTTTTTTTGGAAACAGGGTCTCCCTTTAGTCCCAGCTGGTCTAGAGCTCTCTGTGTAGACCAGGCTGGCCTTGAACTCACAGAGATCCGCCTGCCTCTGCCTCCTGAGAGCACCCGCTTAAAAACAAGCACAGGGCTGGAGAGATGGCTCAGCGGTTAAAAGCGCCGACTGCTCTTGCAGAGGACACAGGTTCAATTCCCAGCACCCACATGGCAGCTAAGAACAGTCTTTAAGCCAGGCATGGTGGCACATTCTTTTAATCCCAGCACTCCAGAGGCAGAGGCAGGTGGATCTCTGTGAGTTCAAGGCCAGCCTGGTCTACAGAGGGAGTTCCAGGACAGCTGGTGCTATCGAGAGACCCTGACTCAAAAAAGAAAAAAAAAAAAATCAGCACAGCTCATTGCCTCTATAACCCAGCAGCAGGGGAGCAGGAGGCAGAAACAGAGCTCGCTGGCCAGCCAGTCTGGATGAGTCAGTGAGCTATGGTTTTAATGAGAGGCCGTGTCTCAACAATGAGATGGAGAGTAATTGAGGAAGTCAGCCAACCTTGTTTTCTACATGGGGAGGAATAGATGGTTCACTCAGTAAAGTGCTCGCCATGCAAGCATGAAGGCCTGAGTTCAGAACCCCAGTTTGCCTATAATCCCAGCACTGAGGAGGCAAAAACATGAGCCCTGGGGCTTGCTGAGCTGAATCTGTGAGCTCCAGGATCAGTAACAGACTCTGTCTCTAAAGAAAAAACGTTGGAGAAGCAATTCAGAAAAACATCCCAAGTTGACCTCTGGTTTCCACATACATGCACATACACATACACCTGCACACACACATAAACCGAACTCAAGCTGGGCTTGGTGGCACACACCTGAATCCCAGCAGAGAGAGGCTGAGACAGAAGGACTGCTATGAGTTCAAGGCCACCCTGGGCTGCATAGTGAGTTCCATAGTGAGCTACAGAGTGGGCCCATCTCAATACTTGGAAAACAAATCCTGTATGGATGTATGGAGAAGGTAAATTGACCAAAAAGTGAATAATTTGAATCTAGGCAAGGGATACAGGTCCAGGCGGTAACTCAATTCTAGCCTCTCCCTACTTGGAAGAAACATTAAATCCAGTTCAAATCCAAAGCATCCCTGAGAGGTCAGGCTCATTCTGGACCTATGTGACTGGAAGGGATGAACTGACTCCATTCTGTCTCACCCAACCTGATGTGTCACCATCTGGCTACACGAGCTGGTGAGAGGTGCCTACCCGTCTGTGAACACTGGGCTTGCCCACTACCAGGTCCGACAAGCAGATCCTGGGAACCTACTGTAACTCCTCGTCACCGTGCCCCTCCAGTGCCCTCCTCATGTGCTTTACCTCTGTTGGCTTCAGATTCTGAAGATTAATGTGACGGCTACAGCCATGATGACAAAAGCAGTGGTTCCAGAGATGGAGAAGCGAGGGTACAGATATTGAGAGGAAGCCTGGGTGAGACGGGCCCCACGTGGGTGGTGGTCTCTGTGAGGAAGGGGCCCTCAGCTTTCTTTCCTTTTCAGAGGCGGCTCAGTGGTGATTGTGTCTTCCCTGGGAGGCTTCTCTCCATTTCCTGTAAGCGCTCTTCTGTCTGCCACTTCTATCCTATCCTCCATCCCACATATCCAGCCCACCAATTACCCAAAGAGGTATTTTACCATCATCATACCAAGTCCCTTCCTACAAAATAGACGCCTTGCTTCCATGAACCCTACTAAGGATACAAGGCCATTTTCTCACCCTGACCCTGCCTTATAACTGATGCCTTTTTGACCTCTGCCCTTATTGTTCAAGAAGAACCAAGAATGACCTGGAAACTAAGAAACTGACTTGTTCTCTTTTTTCCCTAGAACTTAGGCCCTTACAGTGTTAGCAAAACAGCTTTGCTGGGTCTTACCAAGGTCCTGGCCTTAGAGTTGTCCTCAAAAAACATCAGAGTGAACTGCTTGGCACCTGGTCTCATCAAGACTAATTTTAGCAGTGTGGTAAGCAGACAGAGCCTTTCCCCTAGAGAGGATTCGTCCTTTGTGATAGGGAAGCCTAGTACCTGAGTCCGAAGCTCCGATCCACTCCCATCCACTCCCATCCACTCCCATCCCTCCTACCCGTAATTTTTTGTGTTCCCTCTCCATACCAGCCACTTTCCCCAGACCAGCCTCCCACACATTCCTTTCCCTCTTGGCTCTACCAAGTAGGATAGAGCCAGGAATTCACACTGTACTCAGACTGTGTCATATCTCCCAAAATGAATGAGAATTGGAGAGACTCAGCAAGATGCCTCACTAAGACCTGAAAACTCAAATAGAGGACAGCAGTGGGGAGAGCAGGGAATGAAGCAGCAGCAGGAAGTGGAAGGAGGTCTTCCCGTCCTTCCCAACTGATGTGGGGACGGAGCATTTCCTTCCTTTGCTGTCCCTTGGTTTCCCTGCCTCTTGCACATAAAGAGATGTCCCTTCTTCCTGCAGCTTTGGAAGGACAAATCAAATGAGGAAATGATAAAAGAAGCCATGAAAATTAGAAGGTAAGCTGTCAACAGTGAGGATCAGGATGGATAAAGCTAGAGAGGTCTCCCCCTGGCTCTCAGTCCCCAAGATAACACAGCATGCTTCATCCAAACTCCACAAATTCATAAACTCTATCGCTCCTGTGACCCAACCAATGACACTGCTTCCATTGCAAGAAGCAGAGCTTGTCAGCATTTGAACAAAACAGAGCTCTCTCTCCACTTTGCTATCTACTTCTACGTCTGGGGATCTGTGGAGACCAGGACTGCCAAAATAGTCCTGTTTCCAAAGCTCAGGCTGATGATCTACAGTCCAAATAGAAAAGATGAAGAGCTATGCTAAGCCCCAAACACTGCCTTAAAAAATTGTCCTCAGGGGATGGAGAGATGGCTCAGTGCTTAAGAGCACTGGCTGCTCTTGTAGAGGACCTGGATTTCATTTCCAGCAGCCACATGGCAGCTAATAACCATCCATAACTTCTGTTCCAAAGGATCCAACTCCCTCTTCTCACCTCTGCTAGCACTGCACAACACAGGTGCATCTGCCTACATGCAGGCTATTACACTCATATACATAAAATAAGAATAAAAATTTATGAAGCTAGAGAAATAGCTCAGTGGGTTAAGAGCACGCTCTGCCCTGCAGAGGACCTGGTTTCAGTTCCCACCGCCCACATGATGCCTAACAATCATCTGTAACTCCAATTCTAGAGGATCCAATCCCATCTTCTTGCCTCCATGACATGGTGCATTTATATACATGCAAGCAAAACACTCAAACACATAAAAGAAAATAATTTTTTATTTAAAAGAAAAACACATAAATTGTTCTCTTCCCCAATGGGCTAACTAAAGTACTGAGACATTTTGGTAGGTCCCCTTTGCTCCAAATTCGCTGTCTCTGCCTTCTTGATTCTGGGGATTCATCTTCAGCTTCTCCAGCTTGACCCCTCAAGGACAAATGCTGGCAATCTCTACCTCTTTACTGGTCCAAACATCCCAGACTTCTGCAATTCTCCCAAAGCCATGCTGAAGTCAGGCTTGAGCTGTAGGCCTAGTTCATCACTCATTCATAAGTCAGGGAGGGTATTGCCATCCTAGAGACCCCTGTGAACCATCTAGCCCCAGGCATGAATCCTGGCTGCATGTGACTCATCCAGGGAGTGTATATAACTGCAGTTGATCGGGCCTTACTCCCAGACTCTTTTTAATTAGCCTGTAGTAGAACCTGCATATCTTTTTCTTTTCTTTATGTTAAGCCTCCCAAGTACCTGAAATTTGCAGCTAGGTTGGCAAACCACTGGCCTAAGCCCTCTATTTACTCACACTATCACCTCTAGAGTATTCTATGCCATTTAAGTGTCTTCTAACTACAGAATCACAATACAAACAACGTGATTTAGCATAGTCTTATAAAATGGATCTGGTCAAAAGGGAAAAAAATAAATTCCCGGTAAGGATCTGTAAATCGAACCTGTACAAATGGAATAATTTAAACACACCATTTACTGTCACACAGACTCCCTGGCACTTAAATGGGTATAGTATATATATATATATATATATATATATATATATATATATATATGTGTGTGTGTGTGTGTGTGTGTGTGTTAAAACAATTTCTTTTGAAGCATGAAGTAATTATATCACTCTAACTTTACATTCCAGTATCCTAAACTCACTAAAATCAGTGTCTATATTTGAATATAATATGGTTTTTGCAGAATACCATATTTATGCTTATATAAAGCATGACCACCCTATTTAGTAAGCAAAAAGCTGTATACTCATCCTGAAAAATCACCTGATAATTCTTGGGTAAACAAATTTCATTCCCTTGGGGGGGGCGGGGGGCGGGGCGTAGCTAGCCTGTTTGACTATTCCTCTCTTGTTTTCTGTTTCCCAGGATAGGCAAGCCAGAGGAGTGTGCAGGCATCGTTTCCTTCTTGTGCTCTGAAGATGCCAGTTACATCAACGGGGAGACAGTAGTAGTTGGGGGAGGGACTCCTTCTCGCCTCTGAGGACCTGAAAACAGCTCCCCAGGGTAGAGGTTGTCTCCAGCTGGTGTGGGGGGAGGATCCAGCTTTCCTCTGCTGCCCTTTCCTGCCTCTGCCTATCATTTTATTCACCTCACAAAATCACTTCTGCCCTGTGCTAAATTGCAGCCTTCCCTCTGGTCAAGGTGTGATATGATTGAGCATTCCTGTTGCTGCTGTGGCTTTGTATAAAGGCTTCCTGGTGGCCCAGAGAGGGGAAGGACTCTACTGAAAAGCTTGCCTTTACCTCAACAAAGACCAAGTTTGTTTGGTGGGGTCCCCCTGAGTCTCTGGAGAATTTGAGGGGAGACAGAAGGAACCTGGAGTAGAAAGAGCAGGGATGGAAATTAACAATTTGCAAATAAAACGAAGATGATCCTGTTGCTCTGAGTCCTGTGCTCTTTTCTGTGTGGGGTGTTTGGATAGTGTGTCCGAAACGTCTGGGCAGGCTGATCTCTGGATTTGCCGCCCCAGCCCTCCTCCCGGTCTCCAGGACTTGAGCTCACGGGTGGAGGTGTCAGCTGCGGGGGAGGCGGCTCGGGAACTCCTAGGTGCTACTCAGCCTCACACCCCCAGGGATGGTGCCAAGAACGCCACGAGAATCCCCAGACTGGGCTAGGGAGTAGGAATGAATGAACTCCCACACATTGGGCCAGGTCTTTAGCGGCATCGCCCTTGATTCTGAGCTCCCTCAAGGGTCAGCAAGGACGAACTGGACCTTCCGTGCTTGGGGGAGGAAGGGCGGGGCCATGCAAGAATGACCTACGGAATGGTACCCAGGCCCCTACAGAAAGAAATTGGAGATTCTGCTCCGGATGACTGAAGAGTGGGTGGCAGGGCAAGTGGGAACGTCGCGCCCCGCCCCAGAGCTAGCACAGACACCAGGGCATCTCACGAGGTAGCCCGCGGGAGGGGTCGGCGCGCGCGCGCGCGGGGTCTCACGCGGCTCCACCAAGCAGCGCGCATGCTCGGTCGACCAGTTCTCCTGGCGGGGCGGGAGACCCGGCGCTCAGAAGCCGGGGGGAGGAGCGCTCGCGCAGCCGCCCCAGACCAGAGCGGGCTCTGCCGCTACTGCAGCGCTCAGCGCCGGGCCCTGCCGGAGCCGGGACTAGCATGTGCGGCGGCTCTGGGGCGACGGCGGCGGCGGCGGCGGTGGCGGCTTCTCGGCAACAGGAGCAGCACCAGCAGCAGCACCAGCAGCGGCGGCGGCCGCCATGGCCAAGGCCAGCGTGGAGCTCACCCGCGAGCTGCAAGGTACCAGGTTGCCTTGATTTCCAGACCCGGTGCGGTCCACCCCCTAGCCCGGCGCCTCCCGCCCCCTCCTGCCCCCACGCTCCCGGGCAGTCCCTTCCCCTGCGTCTCAGCTCCAGCATCGCATCCTCTTCTACCCTGCTCACCTCACCCTATCTGGACCCTCCTGTCCTAGAGCCGCTCGTCCGGCTCTTCCGTGACAGGTGCAGCTCCCTGGCGCTCTCCGGGGCTGACTCTTTGCGTCTCGGACTCACCCCCGACTAGGCGTCCCGTCTTTCCCTCTAGAGTCCCTGCTTTCCCCCACCCCCGCCAGGCGGGGCTAGGCTTCGGGAGCTGCCCCTGGTCCTGACTGCTGCTTATCTCAACACTCTCCCTCCTCTGGGCCCCGCCCCGGAACTGGCATTGGAGAGCCCCCTAGGAACCGGGCAGCGCCCAGGCCAATGGAGCAAAGAGCGTCCGGAGAAAGGCCCTGGGTTGAAGCTAGAACCAAGAGTGGGGTTTCTGCGGCTCGCCTCCCACAGCCTCCATCCCAGCCTGCCCCCTTCTTACTCACCACACACACCTCAAGGCCTCTTCGGATCCATGATTCTCAGCCTCCCCTCCACCAAAGGCAGGAGCACAGGCTAGCCCACGCAGATAACAAGACGCTCAAGGATACTCAGAGCCCTGCTGCACTCTGGCGATCCCTAACTCCTACACATTCACAGAAGCACAATCATGTGTACGCACATCTTATGGAAACTGCACCCCCGAGGCACACGTACACACAGTCAGCAGATGGGTCTGGGGCCCATTGAAACATTAAACCCTTCTCCCACCGCTCCTTCCACACAGGAGCTGCCTGGCACTGTGCTCCTTTAACAGCTACAAACATTCATTCACACTTCTGTCCCCACCAATGACATGCTCAAGTCGCCTGGCATCGTCACACACACAGCTATAGTAAAAGCAGACTTCCATACCCAGACCACGCAGGATACAGTCAAGGGACACCCCCACACCCCTACACATTGACTCACTGTGTATGTGTTGATGGCTGTTGTAGAGCATGGGTGGGAAAAATTCTTCATACCCTCAGAAGTGTAAGACACATGCTCCCCCAGACAATGTCATTCAGCAACTATTCCCTGATTCAGGGACACCACAGCCAGAGTTTTCTTCTTACTTAGCTCCTCTAATAGCAAAGTCACCCAAGAAGGGAAAGTCTCTGTCCCATCCCTCTCTGCGTAGTACCTATGTGTCCTTGGTCCCTCATCTACCCCTTCCTCTGTCTAGATATAGGAGGTAGGGGTAAGGGAAGTTCTGAGCAGCTCCTGTCTACCTGCAGACAGCATCCGGAGGTGCCTGAGCCAAGGGCCTGTGCTCCAACAACATCGTGTGAAGCTGGAGACAAAACCCAAGAAGTATGAGGACCGAGTGCTGGTGAGGGCATTGGTCCTGGGGGAAGGGAGGAGGTATCGAGAGCAGCTGAGCTGTTGGGGGGTAGGCAGCGGAAGTGGGGAAGGCGGGACTGAGGAGACAAAGCCTAGGAGAGAACACAGGACTGGACTGGACTGATGTATAGGAGTTGAGGTGGCGGGGAAGGGGGGAGTCACAGAGCAGAGGGAACTGAAATAGCAAGGGCATCATGGCCCAGGAGGCTGCCATAAACTGTTGATACTCTTCCCTGTAGGCCCTGACCTCCTGGCGCCTCCACCTCTTCCCCCTTAAAGTTCCTGCCAAGGTGAGTTGAGCTGGGGAGTAGGAAAGTACCTGGCATGCTCCCTTTAAGCCTCATGACTAGCCCCCTCCAGGAGCTGAGCACCCCGTCCTCTCCAGGTGGAGAGCTCCTTCAATGTTCTGGAGATCCGTGCCTTCAACACACTCAGTCAGAACCAGGTAAGCACCAGGGCTCAGGCCAACACTGAGCCAGTCGGAAGAGACACTGGATATCTGACACTCTGTCACTCCCTCTTCCCCAGATCCTGGTAGAGACTGAGCGTGGCATGGTGAGCATGCGGCTGCCGTCTGCTGAGAGTGTGGACCAGGTGACACGCCATGTGAGCTCTGCCCTCTCCAAGGTCTGCCCTGGCCCTGGGTGAGTGGCAAACAGGGTGTCTCGCAAAGGATCAGACAACTCTGCGGCTTGTCCTGTGGTTCTGTGCTCCTGGAGCCTGAAGAGTGCTCTTTCCTGCTCTTCCCTGGAGAACGCTATAATAGAGGAAGACTTGAGAGCCTCTTTCTACCTTTCTCTGGAATGATTTGTTCTTCTTCCAGATGTTTGATCCGGCGTGGAAATGCAGACACCCCAGAGGGGCCCCGAGATACATCTCCCAACTCCGAGACTTCCACATCTACCACTCACAGTGTGTGTGGTGAGCAGAGGCAAACATGAGAATGTGGGACTTGGAACCCCCGCCTGGTATCTAGTGCCCTCTGCATGGGGCTTTGCCTGGGGACCTTAGCATGTGCCAAGGGCGTCAGGGCCCTGGACCTCAGGAGGTTCACAGTGCTAGGATTCTAGCACATGCAGTGACCTTGACCACACCTTGAAGCCCAAGGTTATTCCCACCCCTTCCCCCACATGAAGCCAGCCCATCTCCTGCCGTACAGGTGGCTTCTCTGAGACCTATGCTGCCCTGTGTGACTACAATGGGCTACACTGCCGCGAGGAGGTGCAATGGGTGCGTTGGTCAGGGACCTGGCAGGGAGGAGGTGGGACTCACAGGGAGGGAGCAGAAGAGGGGCATGGAACAGATGTGAGCCAGTTCCACCTCTTCAAGGATGTAGACACCATCTACCATGCTGAGGATAACCGTGAATTCAATCTTTTGGATTTCAGCCACTTGGAGAGCCGGTAAGCAGATGCAGCAGAGGCTTAACCCCAAATTCCCAGCCCCAACCTTGCCCTTCTTGGGGCTCCCTTTCTTGCCCTCCCACCTACCGATCTAGCTTTGCCCCAGCCTACCATCCTGTCCTTGGTCTCTTCCTTCAACTCACCACTTCTTGCTCCATCCATTATCCCCACAGAGACTTGGCCCTAATGGTAGCAGCCCTGGCCTACAACCAGTGGTTCACCAAACTCTACTGCAAAGACTTAAGGCTGGTAAGAACTAGGAGGGGGGAGGGGGATGGCAGAGTAATGTTCTTGGCTCCTGATTGCAGGACCCCTCTGTCCTCAGGGCTCAGAAGTGCTAGAACAGGTGCTACATACCCTCAGCAAGTCGGGGAGCCTCGAAGAACTGGTGTTGGACAATGCTGGGCTTAAGACGTGAGACCAGCCTCCCCCATGGGCAGTGGTATCCCCTTCATGTAGTCTTAGAGTCCTGGAACATCAGAGGATAGGAGTGTCTGGACTATGTCATCCAGCTCCTCACTTTACAGCAGAGCCTGGTGC
Source organism: Rhizomys pruinosus (assembly GCA_009823505.1). Taxonomy (NCBI): domain Eukaryota; kingdom Metazoa; phylum Chordata; class Mammalia; order Rodentia; family Spalacidae; genus Rhizomys; species Rhizomys pruinosus. The sequence goes on along the minus strand of VZQC01015340.1, from coordinate 1,678,446 downwards.
TCAGATAAGCACAAAGCAAGCCATGGTCAAGCTGGGACCCTGATGTCCTGGCTCCCGGCCTTTCCCCAGTACACACTTCATGTCCCATTCTCCCCATACCATCTACCAAGCAGGGTGGGCTACTGCAGTCTTGGTCACACAAAGCTAGGCACATCTTCCTAAGGCATGGAATTTAAGATGTAGCCGAGCTTCTACCTTCAGGGGCCCTGAGAGTTGACGTCCTCCCTGGCCATCCCCAAGCTGTTCCTCCACCAGGGTAGCCCCTGACCATTACAGCCCCGGCCAGATAGGCAGACAAGAGGAGGGGAGTCAGGAGCTGGGACTCGGGGCTCAGCTCAGGACAAACGCTTCCTCCCCTCCCTGAAGGGACTTCGTCCAGAAGCTGGCCGGGGTGTTTGGGGAGAACGGGAGCTGTGCGCTGCATGCCCTCACTCTGTCCCACAACCCCATCGAGGACAAGGGTGAGCCCTAGCCCTGAATCCTATCCCCACTGCAATGCAGACCCCTGTCCCAGCCCAGAGCCCATCCCAGGTCTGAACAGGGCCCTTCTAGCCTGAGGGCTGCCCCAGGCCAAGTACCTCCATCCTTGACCCCAAGTCTATGCCCTACTCCAGCCCTCACCCGACTGCAACACCTGTACCCACTCCCATCCATTCACCAGCGCTCTCTCTCTCTCTCTCTCCTCTCCCATCCCCTCCCCTCTTCCTTCCCCTCCCCTCCCCTCCCCTCTCCTCTCCCCTCCTCTCCCCTCCTCTTCCCTCCCATCTCCTCTCCTCTCCTCCCCTCTCCTCTCTTCTCCCCTCCCCTCCCCTCCCCTCTCCTCCCCTCAGGTTTCCTCAGTCTGAGCCAGCAGCTCCTCTGCTTCCCCTCTGGCCTCACCAAGCTGTGCCTGGCCAAGACTGCCATCTCCCCTCGAGGTACTCACACCAGGACCCCTGGCCTCTGACCCTCCCCCAGTGCTGCATATGACGCTGGGCCCCAGAGGTGTACCCACACACGTGCACACCATCTTGGGGATTGGGAAAGGAAAAGGATCACGTTTGGGGAATGGGGAAGCATCGTGTACTGACAGGAAGAGGTGGGGGTGGGGGCCAACCCAGCCCAGTGCCCGCTGTGCTCAGGGCTCCAGGCACTGGGCCAGACCTTCGGGGCCAACCCGGCCTTTGCCAGCTCCCTTCGATACCTGGACCTGAGCAAGAACCCTGGGCTGCTTGCCACAGACGAGGCCAATGTGAGTCCGTAGAATGTAGCCTCCATCACCCACAGAAGCATGCTCAGGATTCCAGGGCTGGGAGTTTTCTGCCCTGTGGCCCCTGGGAGATGCTGTCAGTCCTTCCCCTTCTCTGCCCCACCCCAGGCCCTCTATAGTTTCCTGGCCCAGCCCAATGCCCTGGTACACCTGGACCTGTCAGGGACCGACTGTGCCGTTGACTTGGTAAGGAGTTGGTGATGGGGACAGCCAGAGGAGACGTGAGCAGGCCGGTTAGAGGCGGGTGGGAGGGGCTTCTGTCTCAGTCCCTCCCTGAGTACAAAGGTGACCAGAGCTCCAGGGTGACTTCAGGACCATCCATAGTGTACTTTACATTCAGATCACAAGGCCATGCTGGTTTTGCCTAAAAGTGACCCTCACTCACATCCCTGCTGTGCACGGGGCTGTGTCCACTAGTAGGAAAGTTCACGTGTCCTAGCTTGAGTAAATGCTCTTTACGAGCCAGTCGTGGCTTCAGTTTACCCAGCCACTGCCTGTAAGTCTGTCCACAGCCTGCAGCCACAAAAAGTATAGCTCCCGCCTTCCCCTGACAAGCAGTCTTTATGAAACTGAGAGGGTGTCCTCAGTGGAGATCTCAGAGAGGGACGTGCCAGGACGCTGGTGGGGATGAGGAGGGCATCTGTGCCCCTAAGACGCCGTGTCTCCACAGCTGCTGGGTGCCCTCCTTCACGGCTGCTGCTCCAACCTCACCTACCTCAACCTGGCTCGCAACAGCTGCTCCCACAGGTGGGAGCAGGAGGGGCAGGGAGGGATAATCATGCCATGCCATTGCCTCCCCTGCTGACTTCGGGGTCTCCACAGGAAGGGCCGGGAGGCCCCACCGGCCTTCAAGCAGTTCTTCAGCAGCGCCTACACCCTGAGCCACGTCAACCTGTCAGCCACCAGGCTGCCCCTGGAGGCCCTCAGGTCGGGTGGGTGAAGGGTTGGAGGATGCCCAGGCGAGCCATAAAAATGTGAGGGAGGAATAAAGGTGGCCTACTGACCTTCCTACCGCAGGGCACTTCTTCAGGGCCTCTCCTTCAACAGTCACCTCAATGATCTGCACCTGGACGTCAGCAGCTGCGAGGTGAGCGAGCCCCGTCCCCCCCGACCCTCCCACCCGTCATCCCAGTGGTCACTCCTCCCACAGTCAGAACTTGGCTCTGTGCTGCCCTCACCCTCCACACACACACACAGCAGCCCCTTGACCTGCCCACAGCTACCCATCCCCTTTCCCTTGCACCCTGGCCGTCCGCCTTCACACTCCAGTATCTGTCCCTAAATCTTTGGGTGGCAGATACCAGGTTTGCCCAGCAGAGGGCAGGAGCAAGCTGTCTTAGGATCAGCAGCCTTAAGCTGAAGGAGGGGAGCCGCCTAGGGAAGGATGGAATGTCAAGAGAGGATGTCCCTGATTTTACACCCAAGACCTAGTGTGGCCTTGAGTCCTTTTGTGACTCTGTGGTATCTAAGGATTCAACATACTCATCCCCTACCTCATCCCCCCACCCCTACCCCGGCTTTTCACCCCCATTCCCCGTCCCTGCAGCTCCGCTCAGCAGGAGCCCAGGCCTTGCAAGAGCAGCTGGGGGCCGTGACCTGTATCGGCAGCCTAGATCTGTCTGACAATGGTGAGTAAGGATATTCCACCTGGGGAAGGAGCCCCGAGGAGAACCCAGCAGGCCTTGGGCCTCAAGGCCAGGGCTCTCCCACCTACCGACCAGGGTTCGACTCAGACCTCCTGACATTGGTGCCTGCCCTGGGCAAGAACAAATCTCTCAAGCATCTGTTCCTAGGAAAGAACTTCAATGTCAAAGCCAAGTAAGCCCCACCCTGATATCCACAGACCCTTATCCCATCATCTCTGCCCTGGCCACCTTTCTCATCCCCCAGTAGCCTGACCCCAGCCCCCTCCCTCCTACACTGAGCCCCAACTCCCCACAGGACATTGGAAGAGATCCTTCATAAACTGGTACAACTGATCCAGGAAGAGGACTGTGTGAGTGGCCAGGTCTAGGAGGGGATCTTGGGTGGCTGGCTGTAGGGACTGACCCCAACCTCCACTACCCACTCAGTCCCTGCAGTCACTGTCAGTGGCAGACTCCAGGCTGAAGCTTCGAACCAGCATCCTCATAAATGCCCTGGGCAGCAACACCTGCCTGGCCAAGGTGGATCTGAGCGGCAATGGCATGGAGGACATCGGGGCCAAGATGCTGTCTAAGGCGCTGCAGATAAACTCCTCCCTCAGGTGAGGCCCATGCCTCAACCCGGAGCCCCCCGACCCCTGACACGCACACACATGATATCGCCTTGCCGGCCTCCAAGCTCTGTACCCCAGCTTTGAGAAGACCTGTCTCTGAGGCAGTCTCATTACCAGAGAGGGAGGACTCTAAGAAGATTAAATCTCTGACCTTTAATGGAGACCCAGAGAAAGTGATGACAAACTGGTATTCCCCTTCCCCCAGAACTATCCTATGGGATCGGAACAACACATCTGCCCTGGGATTTCTGGACATTGCAAGGGCCCTGGAGAGGTGAGTGGATCAAGGCTGTGCCCTGAAACAGGCTCCCAGCCTCCCTCAAGATGTACTGAACTACCCTAGCCTGATCCTAGTTCCTTACACAGACGTGCAAGGAAGAGCCACGGAATAGGGAAATGATGAGCAAGGCTGGGCTGAGGAGAGCTTCCCCTCCACAGCTCTTCCCTCACCTAGCCATGCTGTTGCACTCCACAGCAACCACACACTGCGCTTCATGTCCTTCCCTGTGAGCGACATCTCCCAAGCCTACCGCAGTGCCCCTGAGCGCACAGAGGATGTCTGGCAGAAGGTAAAGAGCACCGTTCCACGCAGACTGACACAGCAAGGGGCAGATGGCAGCCTACATCCCCAGCCCTGATCCTCCCTACTGCATCATCTCTAGATCCAATGGTGCTTGGTGAGGAACAACCACTCCCAGACATGCCCCCAGGAGCAGGCCTTCAGGCTGCAGCAGGGCCTGGTGACCAGCAGCGCCGAGCAAGTAAACATTTCCCTCTGGGACACATGGGGCATGCAGGGTGCAGATGCAGTGTGCTGGAGCACATGGAGGGGCATGAAGAGGCATCACATGGTGCCCCAAACTGGACTAACCAAAAAGACACTCCAATTATGGGTCCTAAATGTGTGCCAGCAAATAGCAGGTAGCCCCAGAGATGGGGTACAAAGGACTATAGGGACCCAACTAGGTATTCAGGAAGGGTGTTCTGAGGAGAGAAGGCAGGCCTTCCAGAGCTCTGTCCACCACCACTGTAAGTGCTGGCAGCCTGGCCCACAGGGCTGGCCTGGGAGGCCTGACACTCCTGCCTCTGTGCTCCAGATGCTGCAGCGGCTGTGTGGACGAGTGCAAGAGGAGGTGCGGGCCCTGAGGCTGTGTCCCCTGGAGCCTGTGCAAGATGAGCTGCTCTATGCCCGGGACCTCATCAAGGACGCCAAGAACTCTCGGGCGGTGAGACCTCTGCAGCCCTACCCTTCCCTGACAGTCTGGAAAGCCAAGAAGGTTACTCATACCAAACCAGGAGTATCCAGGCACTACTCCGTGCCTCTGTCCTCCAAACCCAGGGCCCCCAGAGACCTAGTAGGGCCTGATTCTGGCCTCTAACACAAACACCTTCTTTCCCCAGCTGTTTCCCAGCCTCTACGAGCTGGGCCATGTGCTGGCCAATGACGGGCCTGTGAGGCAGAGACTTGAGTCCGTAGCCAGTGAGGTCTCCAAGGCTGTGGACAAGGAGCTGCAGGCAAGTCCTGGGGAGGGAGTAGATCATGGTTGGGAGTCCACTGTTGACCAAAGCTGGCCAGGAGCAAGCAGGTCAGAGGGCAAGAAGGAAATATAGAGTTGAGATCCCCCCGTACCAAGGCACCTCAACAATATTGGTGTTTTGTTTTGTTTTGTTTTGTTTTTCTTTTTCACTGACTTCAGCCTTGGATCCTAACCTCTAGCCCTTTCCTCCCCCAGACCCTGATCCTTGAGCCGAGTCTTTTGTCTGTATAGTAGGGTGGAAGGGACACTGACCATGAATCAGTGAACCCTGGGTACCCAAGGCTCTGGCACTAACAACTGTGTAACAGTGCGTAGGTCCCTCCATCTTACCATGAGGAACTGAACTAAATGGGCAAAAGGTTCTTCCGCTGTGGGGCCAGCCCTGATCCTCCCCGACTTGGGGTTCTGCCTTTCCTTCCTCTATACTAGGTGATCCTGGAGTCTATGGTCAGCCTAACACAGGAGTTATGCCCCGTGGCCATGCGGGTGGCAGAAGGGCACAACAAGATGCTGAGCAATGTGGCAGAACGTGTCACTGTGCCCCGGAACTTCATCCGAGGAGCACTGCTGGAGCAGGCGGGACAGGACATTCAGAACAAGCTGGAGTGAGAAGCAGAGGATGGAGCCGGGGGCAAAGCTGGATTTGGCCCAGAGCACTTAGGGATTGGGAGCTATCAGCAATGAATAATGAATGGATAACCGCCATTATAAGGGATAAATCTTTAACTATTCCAGATTTGCTATTTAGAGTCGTTGACTGGTCATTGCCCTAGAAATCTGGGTGCTCAGGTGGGGGTGTTAGGGTCAGAGTGATCCACAGACAGGTGTAGAGTCACATACCCCACACATATACCAGAATTGCCCCCTGGAAACAAAACAGCCTCCTCAAAGACACAGACAAAGAAGAGTATGCAGGACAGGTTCATGAATATGGTTTCTTCCTCCCAATCTTCAGTGCCCCCGGAATTCTTCCTTTCTGGGTGAAGGTGCCACCACTTACTAAAGCAAGGGAACGTTAGTTTACATGCCGTGGCGCAGCCAGGTCAAGGCTTACTCGGCATCCCAGTTCACCCCATTCTGTCCCACTGGGACTCCTGACCTGGAGTCTCCTTGCTCCTTCTCCTTCAGCTCCTCTTTGTCCATACCAAGGGACTGGGCTGGAGAGACCACTGGCTGGGACTGGACATGTGTTGGTGGAGACATGAGTGTACCAGACCTAAGATGTCCCCTACAGCAACCATGCTGCCTGTGGGCAGCCTGGCCAGCTGGCGCATTCTCAGTCACCTGGGGAAGGAAGGGGTGGAAGCCCAGGGGTCAGGCAGTGAGTAGCTGAGCAGCCCCACCTATGCCCACAGTGAGGTGAAGCTCTCCGTTGTCACCTATTTGACCAACTCCATAGTGGATGAGATCCTGCAGGAGCTATACCACTCCCACAAGAGCCTGGTAAGGATTCTGAACCCAGGTGGGCTCACACATACCCTCCACCCTGCATCAGCCCACCTCCCCAGGCCCCTTCCTCTCCAGGCCCTGGCAAGTTCCTCAGGATCCTGTTTGTGCTTGTCCTTCTTCAGGCCCGGCACCTGACCCAGCTAAGGACTCTATCAGATCCACCAGGCGGGGCCAGCCAAGGGCCAGATCTGTCCTCTCGAGGCCGAGGCCGGAACCATGACCATGAGGAAACTACAGATGATGAACTCGGAACCAACATTGTGAGCCTCCCAGAACCTTCCCAGTCCCTTCTTTAGCTTGGGTCCTCTCCGTGAACCTGAACAGCTGTGGCCTCTCATTGCTCTAGACTGGACTCCACCTCACTGCACCCAGCCTCTCCCTAGCCCCAGTGCAATGCAAACTCTTCTCTCATCCCACTTCCTCAGCTATCTATCTAAGGAGAGGGAGGCAGAACAGACTCTAAAGGAAGGTTTCATAAGGGTGGGAGATGGGGGAGGTCCAGATGCGGGTTTTATGAGGGTGGGAGATGGGGGTGGTCCAGATACAGGTTTTATGAGGGTGGGAGATGGGGTGGTCCACATGCGGGTTTTATGAGGGTGGGAGATGGGGTGGTCCAGATACGGGTTTTATGAGGGTGGGAGATGGGGTGGTCCAGATGCGGGTTTTATGAGGGTGGGAGATGGGGTGGTCCAGATGCGGGTTTTATG
>VZQC01015340.1:1635147-1671211 GCA_009823505.1 Rhizomys pruinosus | reverse complement strand
GCAGCTAGTCTCTGCTCTTATCTCCCTCCCATTCAGGAAAATGTGAGAGCCTGTTGCCAGCCCTCGAAGGGGTCATTTGGAGTAGTTTTAAGCAGGGGTCTTCCACTGACTCACCAACTCCACCCAGTTTTTTGAGTTGGATGCTTGAGTGGTTCCAAGCTTGGAACATGTCCTATATTACATTATTCTTTACAAATCTTTTTCCTATTATTCTTAGAACTATTTTAAAATCATGATCAGACCATGGAATGTTTGGGGGAGGAATTTTTTCCTCTTATTTGCTGTACGTTATGTCTGGAAGCCACCAAGGGAACACTAAAAATAACAGAACCCAACCCACAAGGTCATCATATACTCTTCCAGCAGACTGCCTTGGGAAGCATTTCCAAAATGAAAAAGAGAAAAAAATCCATTTTTCTCAAATAATGATAAGATCTTTCTAGATTGGGCATTATATAGAGGACTTTCAATATCTATTAACTGAAACTCTGATATACCTAATTCAAAAAACAGCCCAAGAATGCTTAGGACAAAAGTGTGCACAAGAAATGGAGCAAAAAGATACTCAGTTGCATATAAAAAATTAAAAACAAATTTAAAAAATAAACCTACAATAAGCCAGGCTTGTACTCTCAACACTGGGGATGCTGAGACAGGAGACTCAAGTTCAAGATTATCCTGGGCTATACAGTAAAAGAATATCTCTCAAAAACAGAGCAAAAGAAAGAGAAAAAGAGAGAAAGAAAGAGAGAGAGAGAGAACACCAATTCTAGTCTTTTCCATATAATGAAGAAAAAAGAATTATTTCTTAACTTAGTGAAGCATTACACTAATATAAACCATGTGATAACAGTATTTAAAAAAAAAACTACAGACTAGTACCTCTCATAAATAAAGATATAAAATTCTTAGTGAATGAAATTTAACACTATATAAAAATAATTGGTTATATGCCATAACCAACTAGGGTTTATTTCAAGAATACAATAATGCATTAATTATTTGCCTATATCAGCAGATTACAAAAATACATTTGAAAAGACTCACCATTTATTTATCATAACTATCAACAGAGCAAGGTATGGTGGCTAGGCCAGACTGGACTACAGTTTTAGTAAATAAGAGTACAATGTGCTCTGGAAGACTAAGCAAAGGAGAGATGTCATAAAATCCTACAGAATCTTGCAGATGAAACAAGATTATAAATTTTATAATTTATATGAAGAGACAACAAAACTGAAGTAGTTAAAAACTATTCTGAAAAAGAACAAAATGGGAAGAATCAGCCAGCCTGACTGCAAAATGGCTTTTATAGGTACTGTGATCAAGACACTGCTGCTGACGAGGGACAGACAGGTACAAAGGTCTGCAGAGCAGAACAGAGAACACAAACAGACTCATAAAAATAAGCCTTTTAACTTAATAAAGGTGCAAAAGCAATTTAATAGAGGAAAGATAAACTTCAGAACAAGTGATAGAGGGAGGAGTAACCACTTGCTGAGTGCCTAAGACTTAAATACAAAAAGTAAAATTTGGCCTGAAGAGACGGGTCAGCAGTTAAGGGCACTTGCTGCTCTCGCAGAGGACCTGGGTTTGGTTCCCAACACCCACAAAGAGGCTCACAACTGGCTATAACTCCAGTTTCAGGGGATCCGATGCCCTTGTCTGGCCTCCATGGGTACCAGGAACATAAACGGTACACATACATACAGGCAAAACACTCATATGCATAAAAAAATAAAAATCAAGTAACCCTGTACAATTTTTTTTTAACTTTTTGAGACAGGGTCTCCCTTTAGCCCCAACTGTCCTGGAACTCACTGTGTAGACCAGGGTGGCCTTGAACTCCCAGAGATCCACCTGCCTCTGCTTCCCGAGTGCTGGGATTAAAGGCATGTGCCACCACACCGGCAAGTCCTACTTTCTAAAGCAGCACCACAGCCAGGGCTTCTGCCTTTAGGACCCAGAAGCCAGACACAGCCACTTTCTGGGATTGGCAAGAGCCAGGAAATACTTGATAAAATATCTGTGCTGGCTAGGTATGATGGCACAGACATAATCCCAGCTACTCGGGAAGCTGAAGCAGGAGGATTCAAGACCTGCCTGAGCAATACAATGAGACACCCACCCCCATCTAAAAGAGAAAAGGGGGGAGGGGAGGAGAAAAGAAAGGAAAGAGGAAGGAACCCACCTCTGCCAGGTAATGGCAGGGACATTTTTATTTTAGTGAAGGATAAAAGCCAAGAGCCTCTAAACTGAGAAAAAAAAAAAAACTCCCTGTTAAACTGAAGTCTAAATTTTCATGGGACCATGTTCCAAGGGGAAGGCCCTGAGGAGATATGAGAGGATGGGGGTGGAACTTCCTTAGGCAGATTAGATAGACACCCAACTTTCCTCCCAGCAGGTACCGGTACCTGGGCCTCGTCAGGAGAATGGGATGGCCACCCGCCTGGATGAGGGGCTAGAGGACTTCTTCAGCCGAAGGGTCATGGATGAGAGCTCCAGGTGTGATGTACATGCCTATGCCTACCGTCGGCAGGCCCAAGGCCCCGTAAGGGCTTCTGTGATCTCCAGCTGCTGGGGAAGGCTCTCCAACAAGTGCTCCCTAGCCAGGCTCTCTGGGACATCTCCCTATTCCATCTTCCCCACCCAGCCTGGAGCTCATAAGCCCCCTGAATCTTCTCAGGACAGCTGAAAAAGATGGAGACAGCATGAGCCACCAGGAGGGGGGATTGTGGGGCTCGGGCAGAGGTGACAGGTCCTAGAATGAAGTACCCTTTGGCAGTTCAAGGCTCTGAGTACTCTCTGCCACTGTCCTGCTTCCCCAGGGTCTGTTCAGGAGCAGCATGTCACTTAGAGGAGCTGGAGGAAGGAACTGGGGGAGTAATCTGAGAGAAGAGAGTTGATTTGGGTTCTACAGGCCACTGGTGGTTCAGGACAGGGAAAATGAGAATGATCTCCCCCTTAACCCCCCAAGAACAACAAAGTCTAGATGAGAGCGGAAAGTGGGACAAGTACTTGGTACACTCAGAATGAACCAGCACCGGCTCCACCATGGGCCCTGCCTCTGGCACTTACAGTACCCCACCCCAACTCTGTCCAGCTACCCCCGGACTCTGAGGACCATGAGACCAGGCCTCTCGGAGCCACCGCTGCCTCCGCTCCAGAAGAAGAGGCGTCGAGGCCTGTTTCACTTCCGCCGTCCCCGGAGCTTCAAGGGGGACAGGGGACCAGGGTCCCCCACTGCTGGTCTCCTCCTCCCGCCCCCCCCCCCCCCCCCCCCCACTCAGGAGAGTCCTCCCAGCCCAGACCCCCCAAGCCTTGGCAATAACTCATCTCCCTGTTGGAGCCCAGAGGAGGAGAGCAACCTCCTTCCTGGATTTGGGGGTACCCGGGGGCCTTCCTTCCGCAGGAAGATGGTAAGTGAGGCAGAGCTGCGTGCCCTCCCCTTCTCCTGGCCCACACGTGGCCTACTCCTTGATCCCATCAGACCCTTCATGGGGGAATGCTAGCACTCGGGTTCTGGGGAGCACCGGTTATTCAAATTCCTTTCTTGCTGAGAGTGCTACATACAAATGAGGACATTGAAAGGATTCCTCCTAGAGCCCAGGCAGGACTTCCTGGAGCTGGGGTCTCACTGAGCTAGCAGACCATCCCACAATTCACCTCCTGTCTACAAAGCCCCTTTACCATCAAGAATGGCTGTCAACAAGAAACCTTGTTCCAGGGCACAGAGGGGTTGGAGCCAGGGGAAGGGGCCCCAGCCCCTGAGACAGCACAGCAGCCAAGGGTACATGGTGTTGCCCTTCCTGGCTTGGGAAGAACCAAGGGTTGGAGCTTTGATGGAAAACGAGAGGTGAGGGGGTCCTGGGGTGGCAAACGTACGGTCCTGTGCGTTTCTGCCAGCAGATGCTCCCACATGTTTGCCGTGGAGTCTAGGACTCATTACTTTACCTGTTGGAGCTTGTAAAATGGCGGTGCAGGGCATAGAAATACTAGCCTTGGGTGCTGTTTCTCAAACTTTTGTTGGTTGATTACAGCCTTCATGATTGATTTTTTCCTTATGCATATGTTACCTGAATTATAATTGCCATAATATTTTTATTTAAAGCAGTTCACCTTTTAAAATTTAGTCTTAACCTAAGCATTATCATCTTTAAAACCATAGACTTTTTGCAAGACTTGTTTTTAAAATCATATAAAATTACATAGAACTATTAAAATAGTAATATGTTCATGGGTATAAACCATGCCCAACTGGTAATGGTCTTTGGAAACATCACCCACGTATCTAGGAACTAGTTGCATGTGAATGGCATGCAGTTCTCCAGAAGCAGCCCTTTGTCAGCTGCAGTCCTGACATGGAGGGGACTTTTCTCACAACCTGACTCAGCTGTCTTTTAGGGCGTAGGCCCAGACCAAGAGGAAAGCACCCAGACTTGGCAGAAACGGCGCTCTTCAGATGATGCAGGTAAGATTAATCACACTTTGTCCTTTAGCTGCTCTCTCAAGGGCACCTCCTAATTCCCCTGTCCCTTTTGCCCTTCCACATCACATCCTGTCCGCCCACTCCAGGGCCTGGAGCCTGGAAGCCACCACCACCACCCCAAAGCACCAAGCCGAGCTTCAGCGCCATCCGCCGAGCAGAGGCCACGTGGCACATAGGTACGGACAGCAGCACTGAAAGCTCAGGGTGTGTCCAAAGAAACAGAAGCCAAGGCCCCCACAATGGGGAACGTACAGCCAAGGTGGGACAATGGGAAGTCAACGCACTAAAAATGTGTAAAATAATTACAAAGATACAGTCAGGAGAGACAACAGCCTAGCCAAAGCAAGACCCTGGCACACAAGTGGCTTCACCAGGGTGAGCTGACATAAGAAACGCTGTGAGGATGACTCTGGGGAATTCTCTAAAGCAGGTGCCAGCTCTAGTCACTGTCAGCATAGTAATTCCCTCCTTAAATGAGGCTTCGTTCCACCTTAGCTTGAAAACAGGAGCAAGCAAGTGTAACTCCCAGCAAGCTGTGACAGGCCCACTGCAAACACTGCAGCCCTGCTTATCAGCAAGTGTAACTCCCAGCAAGCTGTGACAGGCCCACTGCAAACACTGCAGCCCTGCTTATCAGCAAGTGTGACTCCCAGCAAGCTGTGACAGGCCCACTGCAAACACTGCAGCCCTGCTTATCAGCCCGTCCTCAGATTTCTCAGAAAAGAATCCCAAAGAAGCAAGAGCTCTACCTTGGAGGTCAGAGCCCGGATATTAGTCGCTCAACCACCCGCGGCCTTAAGCAGGTCACTTTCTGACTTCATGACTGTGTGGGAGGGGAAAGGTGGGCATTATTCTAAATGTGATACCTCCCTCCTGGGTTCAGAGGACCTCAGCTTAAGAAGCTGCTAAAAAAAATCTAGACAGCTCAAGGTCAATGGAAGTTCCCAAAGACCTGCAGTATGACTCCTGGCAGTGTTGACACAGATAAAATCTCCCTAGAAACATAAACACCCTCCTGTCCATTCCCACCTCTGTGCTGGGGCATAAGACCAGAAGGAGCTAAGAGATGAGCAAGCAGATCTGGCTGGGACCACGTCTACCCACTGACCCATCTCCTTCCTTTACGGCCTTGCCCTTCACTCTCCAGTAATGCTGGCCTGAGGCTTGTCAGATCCAGAATGCCTATCCCACCCTCCGAACCCAACCCAGCCTGCAACGCAGCTTTACTGATCTTCTGTCCCTCACACAGACTAGGTGAATCATCCAGAACAGGGCTTCAGCCTTCATTTAGGAAACCACGGTAGCCACATACTCCACTGCACACAAACACAGAGCAGCACAGTCAGCATCTGCCAGGTATTCTACCCTCATGCTCCTGTGGCCTAAAGCCACAGGAGTAAGGCGTGCGTGTGGTAGCGCCTCTCCTTAAGGTTATCACTGTCTAAATCAGACTCATGGGCAGTCCCGAGAGTGCCAGGCTATGTGGCCTTGTCAGGGCCCTGGGGCACTCAACCCAAGAGGCTTTGTATCCTGACTCTGCCCACCAGGGAAAGGACTGGGTCCTGCTCTGTGAAAGTGGCTTCCAGGCCAGAGGCCCCTTCCACAGGTGATGGACTCAGGGCAATCCTGGGAACCAGATTTGAGAGAGTTGAAGGAGATGTGCGCAGAAGAGGTGTTCATGCAAATGGGCTTGGACCAAGGAAAGTCCTGGCCTGTCGGGCTTCATATGAAGAGTAATGGGACAGCTTTGAACAAATGCCTTTTTCTAGAGCATTTCCTGTCTCCTATCCCTCAGCTGAGGAGAGTGCCCCCAACCACAGCTGTCAGAGCCCTAGCCCAGCTTCCCACGATGGAGAAGAAGAAAAGGAGGCAGCCTTATTCCCAGAGAGGACAATCCCAGCTAGGAATGCCAAGGTGAAGGCCAGCTAGTGGGTGGGAGGAATTCTCTGAAAGGGGAGAGACCAACCGACCCAGCATCTTCCTTCCTCCGCCTAGCTGCAGGACCCCCCCTTAGCTCCAAGACCCCCAAAGCCAGTGGCTGTGCCAAGAGGCTACCGGGCACCCCAAGTTCCAGGAGGCAGAGACGAGGTCGAGGCTGGTGGTGCAGCCCCAAGTGTCAACAAGCCCAGGCTGAGACTGGGCTCACAGCAAGACCAAGAAGAGCCAGAAGTCCAAGGTCTGCCACCCTGGCTGGGTGGGGGCTTGGCAGAACCTCTGGGTCCTCAGAGCCCACATCAGGTGGGGCTGTTCCAAGGTGTGGGACAACCAGGAGTTACAGCCTAGATGAGCACCCAGCCTGCATGCCCCCTCGTGTGTCAGGCTTACTGTGACTCATTTCAGGACCATCCGACCTGGGCCGCCGGACAGCCCCCCTGAAGCCCAAGAGAACACGGCGAGCACAGTCCTGTGACAAACTGGAGCCTGACAGAAGACGGCCACCTGACCCTGCAGGTGCCTGTGGTGAGACAACTGCCCCCCATCTGTCAAACATGGCACCCCTTCAAGCCCCAGCACTGGGTAGCTGGCTCTCTCTGCCCAGGAAACAGGGTTCCCTGAATTTGTCCACAGCAGGAGCCAGTGAGCCAGGAACTGACTGACAGCTGCTGAACATCCTCCCCAGCCTTCCTCGACATGTGCCTCATAAGGACTCAGGCCCCAACAAACCCTGCTCCCCAATCCCGAGCCAGCCCAAGTCCTACAGGGCAGTGAGCGGACTAGGCATAGGGGAGCAGGAGGGGGGGACTGGAAGGGAGGGAGCAACCTGGAGAGAGGGAGGCCCTCAAGCCTGCCTCATACTGCCTCTGCAGAGAGCTTTCGGCTTGGGCAAAGCTGTCTCCTCCTCTCCTGGGAGGGTGGATCTCTGGCCCTCTATGCCCAGGGGCTCTCTCCCCCACTTGTACAGAATAAAAAACAAAATCATTGTCTGCCTCAAGTCTCTGCCTTCTAAACTATACACTGCCCCTACCCACACCCTTCCCATAAGGCTCCCAGGGTTTGGTCATAGTTGGGGTAAGTGAGGAACAGCCTACAGGGATGGGGCTTAAGCCCCAAGAGAAAAAGAGGGAAAGACAGAACTGTGGACAGAGAGGACTAACAAGTCTGGTTCATGTGCAGAACAAGGGCTGCAGAAGGGACAAAGTGACATAATGGCTTTGAGAGATGTGCTAGGATCAGAAGACTCTTTCAGCAACTGGAAATCCACACACCTGTGTGTATGTGTGAGAATGTACCTATGTTCCCACATATGTTCCCTAACATTACATGTTGTCTTATCCTATAGGTTTTTTATTTGTTTGTTTGTTTGTTTGTTTGTTTGTTTTGAGACAGGGTCTCCCTATAGCCCCAGCTGGCCTGGAACTCACAGAGATCTGCCTGCCTCTGCCTTCCAAGAGCTAGGATTAAAGGAGTGTGCCACCATGCCCGGCTTAATGTCTTTTTCTTTGTCTTTTTGAGACAGGGTCTCCCCATAGCCCCAGTTGTCCTGGAACTCACTCTGTAGACCAGGCTGGCCTTGAACTCACAAAGATCCGCCTGCCTCTGCCTCCCAAGTGCTAGGATTAAAGGCGTGCGCCACCACACCTGGCTATGTCTTTTTTAAAAATATTTATTGCGTGTGAGGACGTGTTCCACAGCACGCATGTGGCGATCAGAGGACGACTTGTGTGAGCTGGCTCTCTCCTTCCACAGTGGGAGTCCCCAGGATTGAACTTAGGTCATCAGGCTTGACAGCCATTTTGACAGCCCTCCTGTGTATGTGTACTCTTAATCAAAAATCTCAACAGTAGAACAACTTAGAGACAAACAGGTCTCTATGGCACGTAAAGAAGATATAATAAGTTAATTGCTTCTGGTGGTGTCCAAACAAATTTATTACCTTAGCATTCAGGACCCCCTCAGAGCCTTTTCCTCTGCGACACCTTCCTGACACTCACCACTTATCCAAACTGAACTTCCCTTCCCGCGTTCTGCCTCCATTGCATCTTGAGCATAACTTTGCCTGTCATACTTCCTTGGATTTCACCTTGTTTTGACATCTCTGTAGGTCTCTCTGTTCCATATCCATCTGCCTCCCCACAGAAGCAGAAGCTATGTCTTTTTTTTAAATTCTTGTATGTGTATGAATGTACTGTCTGCATGTAGGTTTGTGCACCCGTGTTGTGCAATGCCGTGGAGGTCAGAAGAGAGCATCGGATTCCCCTGTAACTGGAGATAAAGACGGTTCTCAGCCACCATGTGGGTGCTGGGGATCAAACCCAGGTCCTCTGCAAGAGCAGTCAGTGCTCTTAACTGCTAGGGCATCTCTCCAGCCCAGAAGCTATGTCTTAATCACCTGACTAACCCCAGTGCCTGGCACCCAGAAGATAGTTAATAAATGCTTTCTACCTTAATGAATGAGAAGCTTAAGGGATAGAGAATGAAGCTGTCCCTGTGAATGCTTTTAAGTACTCCAAGATCACCATGTGCCAAAATGTCTCCCCCTGTGGCTTGCAGCACTCCAGAAATTGCTCCCTTCCCCTGACCTCACTAATAACTAATGTCTGTTTCATTAAGATTTGTGCCTGGGAGCGGCCCAGCCCCTCCCACAAGGATGTGGCCATGTGGGTCCAATGGGCTAGGGGATGGAGCACTGGGTACACTGTGGTCCTAGGAAGATGCCTTGGGAGTCAGTGTGCAGCCCTGCCCGCCAGGGCCGTGTGACTAAAAACAACGCAGTCATAGTATCTCCCATACCTCCTAGGGAACTAGACCTCATTCTCGTGAGGTTCAGCGTGATACATGATGGTTTTTCAGAAGCATGTGGAGATCAACATCCTGTTGTATTCCAGGCTGGTGAGAGTGGGTGTATGTGTATGTCACAAGTACAGCCTGGTGTTCTTTTATACGTGTCTGCAAATATCCCTGACAAGTGTAATGCCATGGCAAGTGCTATGAGACTGAGTGTGCTTCCTGCTGTGCATTGGTGGGACCGTAACTGTCATGGTGTCACTGTGAATTTACGTACTGGCGCCTGTGTGAGCCTGTGAGTCGTGGGTGCATGTGTCGCCATCATTTCTCTGTGTGGCTGTGTGTATGCACGCACCACTGCAATGTGTGCATCCCTGTGACGTGGGGTGTGGGTGTGGTATGAAGGGGAAGATGTGTGTCACTGTGTCTGTGGGGGTCCTGCCTTGGACCTGCCCTGAGCCCGCCCTTCCCTACTTCTAGGGCTTCCTCCCAGGCAGTAGCCCTGCCCCTCCCCTCCTCTCCTTCCCAACCAGTCTGTGCAAGGGGGGGGAGCTGGTGCTGCGGCCCCCCTCCTCCCCATCCATGCCCCATAAATAGCAGCTGAGCCGAAGCTGGAGCCGGCGCCAGCGGCTGGAGCAGCAAAGGAGTCAGGGGCAGGGCTGGAGAGCTGGAGAGAGGAGACCCCGACCAAGAGCCCAGGTGAGCCCTCCCCTCCTCCCCAGCCCAGCAGGAGTCCTGCCCCGTCCGGACTAGTCACCACGACGGACGTCTCCTCTAGCCCCCAGAGAAGTCACTACCCCTACCTGATTCCCTTTCCACCACATGCCCCTGACTACCTCAAGGCACCCATAAGACCTAAGAGACTTGTGGCTGAAAGGCAGAGTCCCAGCCCCGACCCTCCTTCACACATCCAGAAAGATACAGCGTCTGAAGGCTGGTGCCCAGGCAGGGAATGGTCCTGGTTCTGATGGAGATACAGAAGCTGTCACACCCTCCGAGAGGCAGACACTGGACAGAGGAGGACAGACAGAGGGTGGGGCACTCAGGCACACCAATGGACACTCATTCAGCAAGCATAGCATGAGATCAGACAGCCTCACCCTGAGATCTGGACAGGCTCAGATAGATGGACTGACCGGCCGGCCATGAACTCGGGCCAGCATACCCCTGCCTGCTGCTGCTGGGGGACTTGGTGCCTCTGATGGGGGAGGGTGGTGCGCATGCATCCCACGGGCAGCATGGAGGGGGTTGTGGCTCCCCCAAAACCTTGTCGCTAAGAGACAGTGCCTGTGTTGCCAAGAAGTATGAGAACAGGGATGGTGGGGAGAGCGGCAGGCTTGCCATAGTGGGAGCCCCTGCCAGGTGCCTGGAGGAGTTTCCAACAGAGCCCTGATCCCAATTCTCACTCCCCAAGCCCACCACCCCTCCTTTCCCATCAGCCAACCAGAAGGTGAGTTATGGGAGCAAGAAGATGGGGACAGCTTGGCAGAACACCTGCCGACCTGGCTCCTGTTCGCTGCAGACTTCTTTCTTAAGGTCTGCTCCCTTCAGACCTCCAGGGGCCTCTCCACCCTTTGCCCCCCCCCAGCCCCCTTCGTTCAGTTCCCTGGTGCCAAGAGTGAGTGCAGCGCTGGCTCGTATAGCAGTTGGGAAACAGCAGAAGATGCTGAGACAGCAGAAAGTGTGGATCAATCGATGGCCTAGGAGCCAAGGCTGCCAAGAACCCACCTTCTCCCAAGCCTCTAGCCTTTTCCAGCCCTATCCATGACACCTAGCCTAACAGACAGACAAAAGCACAGGGCCTGGACCCCTGCTTGCCCTTGCTCAGTCCCAGGGAGGCCAAGCAGAGGGCAGAGGAATCGGACTGTCTATGGGCTCTCAGGACCTCAGGAAGGAGGGTAAGGGGTGGTTCCAGGGCCCCAAAGAGACAGAACTCCAGCTTTGTTTCCAGTGTCCAGCCTGTCTGTACTATCTCCACAGTGATATGTCGGACCCTGAAATGGAATGGGTGCCTGAACCCCCAGCCATGACACTGGGGGCCTCTCGGGTGGAACTGCGGGTGTCCTGCCATGGCCTCTTGGACCGGGACACACTCGCAAAGCCCCATCCCTGCGTGCTACTCAAGCTCTACTCTAATGAACAGTGGGTGGAGGTGAGAACAGCTTGGTTGAGTTTTCCTTAACTGACCTGTGTCAGGGCTAAGAAGCAGGGAGGGTGAGTGGGAGCAATGGAGGCCTCTAGGAAATGTGAGCACTCCAGGAGACTTTCTCTAGGCCATGGGGTAACCTCGAACACAAGCATGTCATCATTACAAACCCAAACCGTTGCAGTCAGAAGTTCCCAGAGTTCCCGGGGGGCCCTAATAAAAGGTCCAAGAGAGTTGAGGTCCAGCAGTACCCCAAACTCAGGAGCCGTTCCAGAAAGTAAAGTATGAGTTGTTGGAGATGTAGGAGCACTTACGTGACCCAGGAAGTACAGGGGAGGGGGAGCAACCTTGGTTCCCAGAAGGCCCTAATCCCTCCTGTCGCAGGTGGAAAGAACAGAGGTGCTTCGCTCCTGTTCTAACCCTGTCTTCTCCCGGGTGCTGGCTGTTGAGTACTTCTTTGAAGAGAAGCAGCCCTTGCAATTCCATGTGTTTGATGCCGAGGATGGAGCCACCAGCCCCAACAATGACACCTTCCTTGGCTCTACAGAGTGCACCCTGGGTCAGGTCTGCATTCCAGCTCACCCTTGCATTCTCTCTCCTACCCCATCAGCTTCTGCCTCTAAAGCTGGTTCTGAGCTTGGATCCTGCCTGCCATCCTTGGGATGTGCGCCTTGGGCAAGACATTTAACATACTTTTGCCATCTGAAATATGGGGGTGGGGGCTTAGAGTGCTCCTTTGTATTCATTGTATTTGTTGCTAGGGATTGAACTCATAGCTAGGCAGGCACTCTGCCATTGAGCTACATCCCCACCCCTCATCACCTCCATCTTAACTCTGCTGTAGAAATTGAGTCCACCCCTAGCCTAATCAAAGGACCAACCCTGAGGACACTCAGTGAGCATTAATTTATTTCCACCCCTCATATCCTGGGCCAAAGCAGGTAGAAGCATTACAGTCGAACCTCCCTCCACCTCTGTCTCTAGATTGTATCACAAACCAAGGTCATTAAGCCACTGTTGCTGAAGAATGGAAAGACAGCAGGCAAGTCTACTATCACGGTAAGCAAAGTCACAGTACTCATCTTTGGGCCAGGTGTTCAATGTCCCCACATGGACATCCACAGTGATACCATGCTTAAGACCACCTCCACTTATGGGAAGCATATAGGGTAGCTGTTCTGGTGAGGAGAGAGAAATACTACCACTGTGTACCTTTTTCAGATCGTGGCTGAGGAAGTATCGGGTACCAACGATTATGTACAGCTTACCTTCAGAGCCCACAAGCTGGACAACAAGGTTGGAACCCCGGAATCCAGGCCTTCACATCCCATTAGAAAGCCGTAGAACCCCCCACTGGACACAGACTCCAGGGTCCCAGCCAATTCCTTTCTCAGTGTCGCCTCCCTGCCCGTCCCTCCTTGATCTCACCATACTCATGAGCCCTTTCTCCCACATGCTCAGGATCTCTTCAGCAAGTCTGACCCTTTCATGGAGATCTATAAAACCAATGGAGACCAGAGTGACCAGTTGGTCTGGAGGACTGAGGTTGGTGCCTGGGGCTACAGTAAAAGGTGACTAGGATACATTAGGGAAACCTAAATGGAGGTGACCAGGTCCCTTGTGCCTCTCCAAGGTGGTGAAAAACAACCTGAACCCCAGCTGGGAGCCATTCCGCCTGTCCTTACACTCTCTGTGCAGCTGTGACATCCACCGGCCTCTCAAGGTAAAGCCCTGGGGAAGCACAGGCAGCACCTCCCCAACTTGGCACATCAAGCCTGCTGTCTGAGACCTTCCCTGCTGAGTGTGTCAAGCCTCCTTCCTCCCCCTCATGTGATAAGCACTTGTCACTGTGGGATAAATAGCAGCTCACAGCTCAGAATTAAGCTGCCTACATAGGTGCCTTTTATCAGAGGACAAAGTCCCTGCCAAATTGAGCTAAAGAATGAAAAATAGCAGTGGCTTTCATGGGTAGGTTAAGGACTTCTGCTTGAGCCTAGAGACTATGAGGTCCCTACCACCTTAAGTCCAACACCCACCCTAGGAATTACTATAGAGCATCCCTAACCCTGACCCCATCCCTTATCTCCCTCCCCAGTTTCTGGTATATGACTATGACTCCAGTGGGAAACATGACTTCATTGGCGAGTTCACCAGCACATTCCAGGAGATGCAAGAAGGGACAGCGAACCCTGGGCAAGAGGTGCTAAAGACCCCATCCTACCCCCAGGACCCCTGCCAGATCCCTGGGAAAATCCTGAGGGTGATGCTGAAGAGATTTCTGTAGGTGACAGAGAATGGAGAGGGTGGGAATTGCCCAGGCTCACCAGAAGGATGGGAACATGGAGGCCTTGCTCTGGGAGGGTCTGCCAAAAGGGGCACGGAGGGCTGTCTGATGTCCTTCTAACCTTGGTTTGTGGGGTGGATCTAGATGCAGTGGGATTGCATCAACCCCAAGTATCGGGACAAGAAGAAGAATTATAAGAGCTCAGGGACAGTAGTGCTGGCCCAGTGCACCGTAAGTAAATCTGCCTTGACTGCCCCCCACGACAAGCTCAGATTCTTCCCTTCCCTTGCTTGTTATTTTAATCTTTTTTTTGTTTGTTTGTTTTTATCTTTTTGAGACAGGGTCTCCCTGTAGCCCCAGCTGTCCTGGAACTCACTCTGTAGACCAGGCTGGCCTTGAACTCACAAAGATCCGCCTACCTATGCCTCCCAAGTGCTAGGATTAAAGGCATGCCCCACCATGCCCGGCATTTTAATCTTTTTTTACATTTATTTATTGTGAGAGATATGTCACGTGTGGGTACAGCAGTGCCATGACCCACGAGTGGAAGTTAGAGGATAACACTGGGGAGTCCGTCCTCTCCCTCCAGCACATGGTTTCTGGGGATTAAACTCATATCGTGAGGCTCAGAGGCACTATGCCATTGAGCCATCTCACCAGTCTTTTTCTCCTTTTTAACATTTTTTGTGTATATACGCACACACACACACACACACACACACACACACACACCCTTCCCTTGCTTTAAAGACCAGTTTCTCGGGGCTGGAGAGATTGCCTAGTGGTTAAGAGCACCGACTGCTCTTGCAGAGGACCCAGGTTCGATCCCCAGAACCCACATGGCAGCTGAGAACCGTCTTTAACTCCAGTTCCAGGGGAATCCAACACCCTGTTCTGACCTCCACAGCACTGCATGACATGGGTGCACCAGGCTGCATGCAGACAGTACACTCATACACACACAAAAAAATAAATAAAAATAAATAAATAAATAAATAAATAAATAAATACCAGTTTCTCTGTTCCCAAGAACTGGGAACCCTTGTTCTATCCCACCCTCAACTTGACCCTTAAAAAATCTAGTCCTGGGGCTGGAGAGATGGCTCAGCAGTTAAGAGCACTGGCTGCGCTTGCAGAGGACCTGGGTTCGAATGCCAGCACCCATGTGGTACATAATTCCGTTTCCAAGGGACCTGACACCTTTTTCTGACTGCCACAGGAATTGCACGACATGGATGCACTTACACACATGCAGACAATAAATACACTCATACACATAAAATAAAATAAGAAATAAAATAAAAAATCTAGTCCATCCACTTCCCCCACTGAAGCCCAAGCTTGCTCCTGAAAGGACCGTCTCATCGTCTTGTTATCCCCACCCCCCTGCCAGGTGGAGAAAGTGCACACCTTCCTGGATTATATCATGGGTGGCTGCCAGATCAGCTTCACGGTAAAGGCCCTGGGGGGGGGGGGGAAGGCATGAGGAAGAGGGAAGGGCTAAATCCACCACGAACCCAAGGAGGCCAGCATCCTATTACCCTTACTTGGACATCTCATTGCATTGTCGCCCCATGCCACAGCGAGACTGTCTATGGGCTCCCCAAGACTGATCTTAGTCTTCCCAACATACTCTGGCCCAGCCTGTCTGTTGACTCTTACGGCTGCAGCACAACCCTTTCCCTACCATCACCCAGGTGGCCATCGACTTCACCGCCTCCAATGGGGACCCAAGGAGCAGCCAGTCCCTACATTGCCTCAGCCCCCGCCAACCCAACCACTACCTACAGGCTCTGCGCACAGTAGGTGGCATCTGCCAGGACTATGACAGGTAGGGTGGGTGGGCGTAGGTCAGGAAGGGAGGCCTTTCCCCACCAGCCCCTGAGCCTTTTCTTCTCTCCAGTGATAAGCGATTCCCAGCTTTCGGCTTTGGAGCTCGAATCCCTCCCAACTTTGAGGTAGGCTGGGCTCAAGGGCCAGGAGGAGATGTGGGGAAGACAGAAAGGAGATACCCCTTTGATGCTCTCACCTTACGTTCACAGGTGTCCCATGACTTTGCTATCAACTTTGATCCAGAAAATCCTGAATGTGAAGGTAAGCTGGAAGAGTCCCAGCAGCCCTCACCACAACAGATGCTTGCAACATATGTCCGTCCCCCACAGGAGCAGACACTACTCTCATGGGTCAGGCGCCCTGTCCTGCCCTCCCGTTCAAGCCCTGTCTTCATTTGGGAGAACTTCTGCCCTGTGACCCAGCATGTGTCCTCTTGGTACTCCCAGCCCCAGGGACCATCCAACTCTGCCTCTGCTTAGGAGCCTGGGACCATCAGGCCTAAAAACAGAAAGCGCCATTACGCCTTGAGCATCCGGAAGGGCTCCCCGCTAATCTGTCAGCTTCACTTCTATTTGCCCACAGAGATCTCGGGAGTCATAGCTTCCTACCGCCGTTGCTTGCCCCAGATCCAGCTCTATGGCCCCACCAACGTGGCCCCCATTATCAACCGCGTGGCTGAGCCAGCCCAGCGGGAGCAGAGCACAGGCCAAGCCACGGTGAGCAGGCAAAGCAGACAGCCAAGTGCTGCCTGCCACGCGTGCCAGGTTTCAGGACCTGGGTTCAGGTAGGGTGTCAGTGCCTTCTGACACAGGAGCGACCCTCATTGCCCTCTGCTTGCCCTCAGAAGTACTCAGTACTGCTGGTGCTCACAGACGGTGTGGTGAGTGACATGGCTGAGACCCGAGCTGCCATTGTGCGCGCCTCCCGCCTGCCCATGTCGATCATTATCGTGGGGGTGGGCAATGCTGACTTCTCTGACATGCGGCTACTGGACGGTGACGACGGTCCCCTGCGCTGCCCACGAGGGGTACCAGCAGCCCGAGACATTGTCCAGTTTGTGCCCTTCCGAGACTTCAAGGATGTAAGTATTCAGTACTTTCTCCAGCTAAATGGCTCAGCAATTCACGTCCCCAAATCTGTATCTCTCATTCCCTTGATGTCCTCTGAAGGTCACTAGAACCAAGCAGGCCACCCTGAAGCCCCTTCTCTTGCTCATTTCACCCAGCCTGCCTCAGTCTCCTGCCCCTCACTAATCTCCTTTCCTCCTACAGGCTGCCCCCTCTGCACTAGCTAAGTGTGTCCTGGCAGAAGTGCCACGGCAGGTGGTAGAGTACTACGCCAGCCAGGGTATCAGTCCCGGAGCTCCCAGGCCCTGTACGCCAGCTATGACCCCCAGCCCTAGCCCATGACAGCCTCTCAGCAAATCGGTACTCCCTCAGCCTCTCAGTGAGTTCTGGGGATTCAAAAGGGTGGTCACAAAGGGGGTGGAAAGTAGAGCTTCTGAACAACCCAACTTGGCTGGATGTAATGGAGCAGTGCCTCTGACTATGCTACTTCCTCCCAGGTGCCTGCCCTTACCCTTGTGACTCCAGTGACCAGAGCCCCTGCCCACTTGGACTAGCTGTGCCCTGTGGGTCCTAGAAGTGAGTGGCGAGCCCCACTCTCAACTCTCTAAGCTCTATAACCCCTAAACTCTGTGTACCCTCAGTGACTTCCTTCAGTTATTGTGACCTTCTGGCTGTTAATAAAGAGAACTACCCAGTAGTCTGCTTCTGTCCATCACGCCTCCGATGACCGTTGGCAGTCCACCACTCCCACACACACCACAGGAAATGGAAGCCAACATCTTTCCAAATATGAGCCAGGGCTCCCCAAGCAGGCTGCTGTCTTTGCACTCTTACCCCAACTATATGCCAGTGAGACGGGAGGAGCCCCTACCCTTGCCTCCTAAGCCCAGGGGGGTTCTAAACACCATGGGTATTAATTGCGGCACATGGGGGTAGATAATAAGGGGCTGTCAAGAGGGCAGGCTGATGCTTTCTTAGAATTGTCTTTCCAGAGAGGCCCCACTGAGTACCCCAGGGGCTGAACCAAAGCCCCTACACAGCTGGGGGACTGGACAAGATGGAGTATCAGAGAATTGGGGGAGTATAGCAGGTCTGTTCATGAATTAGGAACACAGAGAGGATATCTAAGGTCTGAAAGGCCTGTTTTCCCTGGGTGGGTGTTCATCTTCCACACATCTCTGATCCTCTATGAGTATAGCCTCAGTGTCTCAGGAAGGCCTTTGTATGCTTTTTTTTTTTTTTTTTTTTTTTTTTTTTTTTTTTTTGTCTTTTCGAGACAGGGTCTCCCTGTAGCTCTAGCTGTCTGTATGCTCTTAATGATAACATCAGCAACAACGACTGTTCTTTGGCATTTGTCAAACGCTGCTTCTCTAAATGTATGCATTATAATGGTAAATTATAGCTCTATTTTCTCCATTTTTCTGACAAAGCAAGTAAGATTTGAGTTAATTCACCATGCTCAGAAAAGAGCTGGTAGAACTGGAATTGAACCCATCTAACTACAGCACCCACCTTTCAAATGTGCAAACTTTGAGGAAAATCCATGTGATGCAGGTGTATCATAAATTTTGAGACCCAGGTATATGTATAATGTGGCCTGGTTTGTGTGCATAGGTGTCTAAGGATGATGTCTCTACCCTTGTGTGCCATGCAAATAGGAAAGGTGTGCAAGACAGTAGGTCTGGACTAGAGCTCCAAAGAACAAGAGTGGGCACAGGTGAAATTCAGCATAAGGGAAAGGTGGGCATGGTGGCACATGCCTGCAATCCTAACACTCAAAAAGCAAAAGCAGGAAGATCCTGAGTTTCAAACCAGCCTGGGTTACATAGTGGGAGAAAGAAAAAAGAAGGAAGGAAGGAAGGAAGGAAGGAAGGAAGGAAGGAAAGAAAGAAAGAAAGAGAAAGAAAGGAAGAAAGAAAGAAAGAAAGAAAGGAAAGAAGGAAGGAAGGAAGGAAGAAAGAAAGAAAGAGAAAGAAAGAAAGAAAGAAAGAAAGAAAGAAAGAAAGAAAGAAAGAAAGAAAGAAAGAAAGAAAGAAAGAGAGAGAGAGAAAGAAGAAAGAAAGAAAGAAAGAAAGAAAGAAAGAAAGAAAGAAAGAAAGAAAGAGCTGAACTCTTAGATGGGCCCCCTCTCCCATCCTTCCTTTCAACAATGAATATAAAAGAGAAAGATGCCCAGTGTATGGGCTGGTGTACAGGGCCTGGGAGCTCCGGGACTGATACCCTGGCTGGCGTAGTACTCTACCACCTGCCATGGCACTTCTGCCAGGACACACTTAGCTAGTGCAGAGGGGGCAGCCTGTAGGAGGGAAGGCTCATGCATGTCTTTAATCCCAGCCCTCAGAAGGCAGAGGCCGGTAGGTCTCTGAGACTGAGGTCTGCCTGGTCTACATAGTGAATTCCAGGCCAGCTGGGGCTACAGGAAAACCCTGTCTCAAAAACAAAAAAAGAGGAAGATGCTGTGGGACTCGTAGATGGGACCCAGAGCCAGAGAAAACAGCCATTGATCAAAGGTAGAAGAGAGTCCAGGGAGCTGGAGGAGAGGACTCCTGTTGCGGAAGGATGAGCTAGGCTAGAGGAGGGGGAAGAGAGAACAAGAACTGTGCTGGGAAGAGAAGAGACAGCTGGACAGGGGGTGGATAGTGGGGGCAGAAAGGAAGAAAGACATATGGGAGCCGCTTCCCCCACACCCAACTGCTTCTCCCTTAGAGGACAGATGACAATGGCTGGTGAGGTGGACACTCCCAGCTCAAAGCTTCTGCTCTGCCCAGAGGCCCTCCCCGTATGCTGCTGAACCAAAGGGCTGGGTTACCATGGCAACTGTGAGACCTGAAGGACAGCTACAGACAGGCCTACCAAGGCCACTGCTCCTCAGCTTTGTGGTGGTGGTAGTGGTGGCGGTGGTGGTGGTAGTGAGTGGGAAAGGCTCCATCTGGATTAATCCTCACCCCTTCAACCCCACTTTCATCAGCCCTCTAGAACTGAGATGTGCACCACTCAGCTCCAAATAGGGACTCTGTATAAGTTAGGCAACCAGTCTACCCTTGAGCTATACCCCAGCCCACCTCAAAACATCTCTCTCTCTTCCCTATATCCTCCCTCCTCCCTCTCTTCTGTCCTCCCTCCCACTCTGCCCCCCATAAGTAGATACACAAAACAATAGCCAGAAGCAGTGGTAGAGAATTAACCCCCTTTTAAATTGGAAGAACATTTAACCAATAACAGTGGTTTTCCTAGACTTCAGGTTTAATTCACAAAAGCTGAACTCTCAGCTCCTTGAGGTCTCCCTTCAGCTCTGAGAGAGGCAGGAGGTAGCAGGCCTCTGCAGATTGGAGGCCAAGGCAGTCTGGAGAGAGCCACAGAGGACCAGGGCAAGTAAGTGCCATGTTCCCACACCTAGGCCTTCTGTCTTCTGCCCAGGCTGCAACTGGGAAGCTGAGGCAGAACAGGATGTCCCTTTGTACGGTCATCTTAGGGCTTCTCGAGGAGACATTTGGACTTGCTCACTGTCAGAGATGCCAAAGCCAAAACAGTGTCACAAGTCATCCAAGCTAAATGAGGATTAGATGAAGTAACTGAAATCCAGACAGCAATTGCTTAAGGTGACAGGCAGAGCCTGTGACATAGTTGGGACCAGTTCCAGATCTCCAGACTCCCATCAGGACTCTCTCCCGGCTGCTCTGGGCTCTGAAGGCCACTGGGTTTGGGCAGGTAAAAGTATCTTGGGTAGAGTTCCTACTCTCCTTATTTGAGGGAATTGAAATCTTGAAAATGCAGTCGCTTTAAAATGGAGAAGTTACAAGATTCAGTGAAAATGCAGCCTCCTTGCTAATTACAGCCTTAATGCACTACAGGTTGAAAACCTTGAATTAAGAACTAAACTGAGGGGGAGCGACACCACTCCCTCTCCTCCCATTCACCATACACCATCCGTCCTCCACGCTGTCACCCTCGGTGCTGGCACCAGCCCCTACCGATCTCAGTGTCCTAATCCTGAGGAGTCATGGCCTGAAAGAGGGGAGGGGACCCATCTCCAGAAAAAGACCAGCATCTAACTTCTGGCGTGCCTTGAGGATCCGAGGTGTGCGGGTTGTTTGGGGGTTTTTTGTTTTGTTTTGTTTTGTTGTTGTTGTTGTTGTTGTTGTTGTTGTTGTTTTTTGGTCTTTTCGAGACAGGGTCTCCCTGTAGCCCCAGCTGCCCTGGAACTCACTCTATAGACCAGGCTGGCCTTGAACTCACAAAGATCCGCCTGCCTCTGCCTCCCAAGTGCTAGGATTAAAGGCGTGCGCCACCACGTGCGGGTAGCAACTTAGTAAGTGGTGCAGCCCTCTGCTAATGGGCGCAACCTATTCAACCACCTCCAAACCCGCACCCCCTCAGAGGAAGAGGTGAGCGTGGTCCCCAGCACCGGGGCTGCTGGAGCTCAGCCGATCACAGCGGGCTTTGTAGAGGTCGCGTTCGCGGGCTAGGCGGGCCACCTCCGCCCGCAGCGCGTCCAGCTGGGCGGCCAGGCGTGCGCGCTCGGCCTCCAGCCCGCGCCGCTGCTGCAGCCGCTTGGAACGGCAGGCCTGCGCGTAGCCGCGGTTCTTGAGCGTGCGGCGCCTCTGCTTCAGCCGCAGCGCCTCATCGCGCCCGCAGCCCCGCAGCTGACGGTTTAGCTCGCGCACAGACATGGACACCAGCGCCGTGTCGGAAAATCTCTCGGCCAGCTGCGGAGGAAGAGTGAGACCAGGTCCGGGCGGGGTCCCACGCGGGGCCGCAAGCAGGTGCCCACGCCAGACTCGCCTGGCCCCGGTGAAGCCCCGCCCGCTCTCACCTTTACCTGGATGCTCAGTCTTCTACACGATCTACCTCAATCCAGACCCCACCCAGGTCCGGACCCCCACACCACCACCTGCACCGGCCTCCCGCCTCTTTGGGCAGGTCTCGAAGTGTGGACTCCACCTCCGGCGGACTGGCCAACCAGTCATGCCTCCGAATGTTGCACACCCTCTAGGTGGACTCAGTATCCGCCTCCAGGTCCGGCGATTCCGGGTCCTGAACGCCACAACCCAGTGACCCTCAAAGGATTTGGATTACATCCTAATGCCCTCAACACCCCCATCTGTGTCTATAACTAATAGGATGAGTCTGAATCTTCCCTGAGAAGGTTGGGTGCTGGGGAA
Source organism: Rhizomys pruinosus (assembly GCA_009823505.1). Lineage (NCBI taxonomy): Eukaryota > Metazoa > Chordata > Mammalia > Rodentia > Spalacidae > Rhizomys > Rhizomys pruinosus. The sequence continues at coordinate 1,649,505 of VZQC01015340.1, read as the reverse complement.
GCACCAAGCCTTAAAAAAAAAAACAACCTCAACCACAGCCTTTTTCCGGCTCTATTATTCCACACATCTTGTATCTATTTACTTCCACATAAATCGCTCATTTCCCGAAGCTCTTAAATTCTAAGTCCTTCCCCTTCAAGTCCTCTCCTAATCTTCCCATGATTCAACCAACTTGTTTCTCTCCATTGGGGGGGGGGGGTCTCTGATTTCTTTCAATGGCCTTTCTTCCATTCACGTGGCCTGGCTCTTTCCAGTCCATAAACGCTCTGCAGGAACTTTCCTTCCTTTCTTGAGGGGCCTGCTAGTCACTCACCTGAGCATGCTGGGCTCCTGTCTCTTCTGGGCCCCCTGAATAGTAGGCATAGGACCCCTCAACAGGGACTGGGCCCTGACTCTGCAGCAGCTCCACCGCCTCATCAGGACTCAACCCCAGCGCCTCCCCAGCGCCCAGCTGCTGCTGCAGGGTGGCTAACCAATACAGCTCCTCCAGGCCTGGCCTGGGGCCCTCAGTGCCACCCACCATGCCTGGCTCACTGAAGGTGGGTGAAGGGGGCACTGAGCTGTAAGGTGTGGAACCCAGTGAGGCTGTGGGGAGTCCAGATCGGCCCTCAGAGGGTTCCCGCTTTACTTCAAACTTCATCAAGTCAAAGTCATTAACATATTCCATGGCCAGGGGGCTGGGGGGCAAAGCCATTCTGGGGCTGAGCTGCCAGAGGCGCACCTGTAAGAAAGAGGGAATATCTGAGGCATGGAGGCTGCCTGCCATCCCTTTCACCCCAAACCCAAGTGCCCTGAAGCCAGAATTCTGGAAATCCAGAGTAATAATGTTCCTTGCACAGCCATTTCCAGGCAGCTCCTGACAGGCAACAACACGCTGGAGGCGTGAATGGACCACCTCTCACCCTTTGGTACCTCTGGGATCTGTGGATCTGTGAAAAATAAGACCTGGCTTTGGAAAAAAAAAAAAAAAACGACCAATATGGCAGTGCTCCCATTCTAGGTGCTAGGACATGCTGAAAGGCTCTGTCATTTCCAGAAGAATCATTCCATTTACAAGCAATTTTTAAAAATGTCCTCAATTAACTGTGACTCTGTGTGTGTGTGTGTGTATGTGTGTGTGTGTGTGTGTGTGTGTGTGTGAGAGAGAGAGAGAGAGAGAAAGTTTAGGATAGTGGGAAGGCATTATACTGTAGATTTTGTGATATAAGGATACACCGGCTGAGGTGGAGCACCCGGAAGGCAGAGGCAGGTGAATTTATGTGAGTTCAAGGCCAGCCTGGTCTACATAGCAAGGCCAGCCAGAGCTATGGGAAGCCCCTGTCAAAAGATTGCAGAAGAGTGAGAATTCCAGACAAAATCAATGGAGAGAGGACAGCAGGTATCAGAAGAAGGACTGGACATGACAGGCCTAGCACCTAGGTTGCCTCAGATATACTCACTTTAGAAATGGCAGAGATGACGTGGTCAGTATCAGAACCAGACAGGCACAGCTTCTCCAGATACTAGAGACCCCATGAAGCAGGGCCTGGTGCCCCTGTGCTCAGAACAAGGGGGCTGTGGGCACAGAGCCCAAAGAACACTCTTAAAGGGCCAGTTCTCTGAGATCATCTATGGTCCTCGAGCATCAACCAATGAGATAAAGGGTGTATTTGCATACTTAATTGGCCTGGGGGGAAGGGTAGGAGGAATGTAGAGGAGAGGTAAGGACAAGTACTGCCAGTTCTCAAAAAAAGAAAGGGGGCATCTTCCCTGGGAAAGCTTCTCACTGATGATCCCACTCACATGTGCTTGGTTTCCCAAGTCAGAGAGCCACCCTGGCCCCAAACACCACCCACTCCATGTGGACACAACCCTCAGCCTGTCCTCTCAAAGCCTAGGGCTGGCAAGGAGGCCAGACAAGCTCCCAGAAACCTCATCTTTTAAGATCTATGCCCATGGTAATTAGAAGCTTTCTCAAACTCATTCTTATTTACCTTATTGGGTCTGCTTCCTCATTTCAAATATGCTCACATTTCTGCCCCTGCCACATCTTTGCCCTCAGAATCATTGTATCAGAAATATAAGCAACTTTCTACACAGAGTAGAAAAAGAGAGACTGGGGAACTCTGGTCCTACCTTCCAGGCTGCTCAAAGACATTGAAACACTAGTTCATTGGATACACTTTTGTAACTACCTTCACAAGCCCTCTGCTTCCACACCTTTTCCCTGGTCTGTTTCCATCCCTCTCTTTTCCTCTCTCTCTCATAGTAGTTTCCAGATGGCTGGGGTATGACCTACATTTTCAGCTAATCCCCTAACACCTCTTAGCGTTATCATCCCCCAGTAGAAGTTGGAACAGGGATACTCAGAATTAGCCAAGGAGATGTTTAAACCTGCCTGAAGCTGTTTAAATAGGGTCTATACTAGAATAGAACTCCAGGAGTTAAAGGGTGTTCCCTGCCTTCTAAGGACACCAAGACACTCTTGTGGAGTTACTAGGTCTTCTCTCCCAGCTGAAAGAAAAGTCTGGGCTTCTGCCAGCCCCAAGGGTCCTCCTCATTTATAACAATTAACCTGGTCGTAGCCCTACGTGTTAGGGAGGTGCTGGCAGATACAGATTGTTTAAGACCACCACTCTCAAAATGTGGTCCTCAAATCAGCAGCAACAGTATCTTCTGGGAACTTGTTAAAGAAATATATTCTCTGGCTTTACCTCAAACTCTGAATCAGAAACTCTGGGCGTAGAACACAGACATCTGTGATTTAATAGGCCCTTCCAACAATTCTGACACACACTAAAGTTTGAGAATCACTGCAGTTGCCTACATTCAACCTGGCTTCTCTTTGTGCATGCGTGCGTGTGTGTGTGTGTGTGTGTGTGTGTGTGTGTGTGTGTGTGTGTGTGTGTGTGTGTGTATGTGTGTGTGTGTGTGTATACACCCACACTGTGTTAGTCATTTTTCTATTACTGCTATGGTTTAGACATAAAATGTTTCCCCAAAGGCTCATGTGTTAAAAGCTTGTTTCCACCTAAGGCTCTATTGAGAAGTGATTAGATCGAGACAGTGCTAAACTTATCAATGAGTTCATCAGTTGTTGAGTTCATAGTGAACTGACTATCAGGAGGTGAGGGCATAATTGGAGGAAGCAGGTCATCAGAAGGGTGCCTTTCAGGGGCTGGAGAGATGGCCTAGCGGTTAAGAGCGCCGTCCACTCTTACAGAAGACCCGGGTTCGATCCCCAGCACCCACATGGTGGCTGAGAACCGTCTGAAACTCCAATTCCAGGAGAACTCCAGTTCCAGGGGAATCCGAGACCCTCTTCTGACCTCTGCGGCATTGCACGACACGGGTGCACAAACCTGCATGCAGACAGTACCTTCATACACATACATAAATAAATAAAATTAAAAAAAAAAGGGTGCCTTTCAATAGGTATATATATCTTCTCCATAGTTCGCGTTCTCTCTCTTCCTCCCTCCCTTCCTCTCCCCCCTCCTCTCTTCCTTCCCTCTCCCTCCTCTCTCTTCCATCTCCCCCACTTTTCATCTCTCCCTCCATCTCCCATCTTTCATCTCTCTCCCTTTCTCTCCCTCTCCCTTTTCTAGTGGCTTTCAGGAATTGAGCAGCTTTGCTTCACCATATACCATCCATCACGATGTTTGGTTTTGTCTAGGGCCCAAACCAAGGGGATCCTGCAACCACCAACTGAAACTCTGAAACCATTAGCCAGAATAAATCCGTCTTCCTTTAAGTTGATTTTCCGAAGGCATTTTGTCACAACAAAAACTGAATGACACAATTGCTCCAATCAATTCCTGAGGTAATCAACTTTAAAGAGGTTTATTTTCATTTGCAGTTCCAAACCTCTGATCAACTTGCCCATCAGTTTTGGGCCTGTGGTAATATAGCACATCACAGCAGGGAGCATGTTGTAAAGCTTCTTACCTTATAGATGGGACAAGAACAAAAAGGAAGAGAATGGGGTCCTACCCTCTCCCAGGGTATGATCCAGTGACCAGAAGACTTCCCACTAGGCCCAGCCTCATAAGGCATCGCCACCTTCCAATAGTGACAAGGTTGGAACATACATGCCTTAGCAGACATTTAAGATTCATGTAGGGGCTGGAGAGTTGGCCTAGCGGTTAAGAGCTCCGACTGCTCTTGCAGAGGACCTGGGTTCGATCCCCAGCACCCACATGGTGGCTGAAAACCGTCTTTAACTCTAGTTCCAGGCGAATCCAACACCCTCTCTGACCTCCATGGCATTGCACGATACGGGTGCACAGACCTGCATGCAGACAGTATATTCATACACATACAAAAATAAATAAAATTTAAAAAAGATCCATGTGTATCAGCAGGCCTAGAGCAGATGGCGTGACTCTCTTCTACCTAGTTCTCCATTTTATGAAGTAGAATATATAGTCGTACTCAAATAGAAATGCTACACTTCACCTATACCTGGAGCTGTTTTCTCAGAAGAAGTAAAAAGTTTAAGGTCAGGAACCAGCTACAACATGGGAATGTGGATTATGAAAACAGGTCGAACCATGTACTTTTCCATGAAGTATGGTTTTATGGACATAGGAAATATACCCTAGAATTTCCCTAAAGGAAGAAAGAATAGGAAGCATTGAAGCCCCTTTACAGGCCTGCTCTGGCCTAGCCAGACACTTCCCCTACTGGGCATCTGTCACGTCTGTCCTGATCCTCTTGTTTACTGGAGGACTCAAAGAAGAGGTGGGAGGACTAAGCTGCTAAGGGGCTAAAGGAGTCAGACTAAACAAGCTCAGGCAACTTGAGCCTGTCCAAGCTCAGACCAGGTACCGCGACCTGGAGAAAGGAGTTGGGGTGTGAGGGCTGGACTCAGAATGAAGAGGTTGTGCCAACTCGTGGAAGACTGGGAGGCAGAGTGCATGCCACGCAGGGCAGGGAGGACTTAGAGGCTAGGAAGTAGATGCTGACACTAAAAGACTCTAGGACACTAGAACATGTGGGGAAAGAGAAACAGCAATGAAAAGGATGAAGCCGGGCATGGATATAGCTCAGTGGTAGAGTATATTCATTCCCAGCATTCCTTACCAAAAAAAAAAAAAAAAGTGGAAGCAAGAGAATTGTGAGTTCAAAGCCAGCCTGGACTAGAGAAGGAGAGGGAAAGGGGAGGATGAGGGGAAGAGAAGAGGAGAATAAAGAAAAGGAGGATATGACGCAGAAGCCACACTCCAGGATACTGCCCTCCTGCTTCAGCTTCGCAAGCTGATCTTAGAATCCCAGACCAGTTCTCAGCCTCAGTTTTGTTCAATTTTGTTTTTTGAGAAAGGTCTTGCTCACTTAAACTCACACCCTCCTGCCTCACCCTCCGAATGCTGGGATTACAGGTCTGCACTACACTCCTGAGCTCACCTCTACTTTTCCTCTTCCCCCTCCAATTTCTAATTCTAGCTCTTGTTATTGACATCTTTAGTAATAGATCCAAAACTCTTCCTGGTACACTTCCTATAATTATTTGACAAATACTTCTTAAACACCTATTCTATACCAATTATTATGTTAGGCATAAAGGATGCCTTAGTGACTTAGACTGATACTGGTCCTACCTTCACTGAGTTTATAAAATGATGAAATAGGGGGCTGGAGAGATGGCCTAGCGGTTAAGAGCGCCGACCACTCTTGCAGAGGACCCAGGTTCGATCCCCAGCACCCACATGGCGGCCAAGAGCCATCTGAAACTCCAATTCCAGGAGAACTCCAGTTCCAGGGGAATCCGACACCCTCTTCTGACCTCCGCGGCGTTGCACATCACGGGTGCACAGACTTGCATGCAGACAATACATTCATACACATACGGAAATAAAATTTTAAAAAAATGATGAAATAGACATCAAATTACTAACTTTAGGCCCAAGAAAAAGCAGTTTTTCCCCTGAATCCTCTGCTTTAGAAACCCCAGGCCAGTCCTCCTCTGTCTGAATGCCCCCCAACTTGCTGTGAGAAATCCAACCCTTCTATACCCCATATCTCTGCATCACCAGAACCTCATCCCAGATATCCAGAAACTTCCTGCCTAAAGACACCAAATCTGCTTCTAGGGTTCACATAAACAAAACCTCTTTCCTGAGCTTTCTCTTCCATGCCTAGGCCACACTACTGACACACATATCCCTAGGTCCAAAGGGTGGCCAAGGGGCTGTGGACAGAGCAGGGATGTTTGCACAAACAGCCCCTTACAGCCCAAGATGCTGTCAAAGTGGGGAAAAGAAATGGTCCTAGGCTGAAAGTTGCCTTTCTCCACACCACTATATTCTGGTACAGATGCCTGAGGATTCCAAATTTGAATAAGCTTTTCCAGACCATTTTGAACCATTATGTTTCAAAAAATTATATATCGAAGCACAAAATTTAATTAAAAGCACATTTTATTTAATAATTTGTTTATTACCTTGGATTACTTATTTGTAGTTTTGGCAGTACTGGGGATGGAGCCTCAGGCCTTATTTAGCACATGCTGGGCATGCACACTCTACCACTGAGCTACATTGCCAGCTCTTTTTTTTTTTTTTCATTTTTGAGAAAAGATTTTGATAAGCTGTCCAGGCTGTTCTTCTCAATCTCCCAAGTAGCTAGGATTACAGGCTCATGTCACATGGTCCTGCAGAATTATACATTTTACATATTTAAACACAAGGCTTGTGTGCTTCTATTTGTACTCTTGTCACAAGCCCAACATATGTTATATGTGCTCCCCCAACACATTATATCACCCAGGCTTCCCTGGAACTTAAGCCATCTTCCTGCCTTAGCCTCCAGAGAAGCTGTGACTACAGATAAAAACAAATCATTTTAAGTGTGATCAAAGAGAGCTATGAAGGACAGGGCAAGATGCTATGAGATTTTATTTCTTAAAAATGGCCTTATTGTGCTGGAAAGATGGCTCAGTGGTTAAGAGCACCGACTGCCCTTGCAGAGGACCCAGATGGATTCCCAGCATCTATACCTACATGGCAGCCAACAACTGTCTGTAGCTCCAGTTCCAGGGATCTGACACCCTCTTCTGACCTCCATGGGCATTGCATGACAGAGGTATACACACCTTTAATCCCAGAACTCAGGAGGCAGAGAGTTCTACAGAGTGAGTTCCAGGCCAGGTGGGACTACAGGGAGACCCTGTCTCAAAAAGTCCAAAAAACAAAACAAAAAAAGATGTCTTCATTGATTTATTAGAGAGAGAGAGAGAGAGAGAGAGAGAGAGAGAGAGAGAATGTCAATGTCAAAAGACAACTAGGAGTGAGTTGTCTCCTTCTGCCAGGTGGGTCCCAGGGATCAAACTGAGGTCATTAGGCTTGGTGGCAAGAGCCTTAACTTGATGAGCCATCTCACTGGTGCCATGAAGATGTAATCCTATAATAGGAGTTAGGGAGAGGGCGATGGCATTACAAGGACAGGTTGCCTAAGGACTTCACATTAAAGTGACACTGGTCAGGTGACCATGGCTGGAAATGTGAAGAACAACATATAGAAAGCTCTGGAACAGGAAAGAGGTAAATATAATTATAAAACCGAAGAAAAAAATATAGCCAGGGAGCAGAAGTTAAAGAAGGAGAGAAGAATGGTGATGGATTGGAGCAGTCACAAGAGCGGGACCGTGACAGCCCCAGCAGGGCCCTTAAAGATTTAGACTCAGGGGCTAGAGGGATGGCCTAGGGGTTAAGAGCGCTGACCACTCTTGCAGAGGACCCGGGTTCAATCCCCAGCACCCACATGGTGGCTGAGAACTGTCTTAAACTCCAGTTCCAGGGGAATCCAATGCCCTCCTCTAACATGTGTGGTACTGCATGACACGGGTGCACAGACCTACATGCAGACAGTACATTTATACACATAAATGAACAAATAAAATTTAAAAATAAAAAATACCAAGAAAAAAAACACCAAAAAACAATTGGCATTCTTTAAAAAAAGTTTAGACTCACTCTTTTTCTTTATTTCTTTCTTTCCTTCCTTCCATTCTTTCTTTTTTCTTTATTCTTTCTTTCTTTCTTTCTTTCTTTCTTTCTTTCTTTCTTTCTTTCTTTCTTTCAGACCAAGCCATGTGGGTGCTGGGAATCAAACCTGGGTCCTCCGCAAGTGCAGTCTGTGCTCTTAACTGCTGAGCCATCTCTCCAGCCCTTGAAGATATCTTAAAGTGGTTGACTACATCAAAGTTCAATGATGTGGGGAGGCAGTTTGTGGCCATGGACACTCAAGAGGAACCACTTCTGTTCCCAGTCTTGAAATTACCTTTGGGGCTGGAGAGCTGGCTCAGTGGTTAAGAGCACCCGCCTGCTCTTGCAGAGGACCCAGGTTCGATTGATTCCCAGCACCCACATGGTGGCTAAGAACCATCTTTAAGCCAGGCATGGTGGCGCAAACTTTTTTTAAATTTTTTTTAATTAATTTTATTTATTTCTGTATGTGTACGAATGTACTGTCTGCATGCAAGTTTGTGCACCCGTGTCGTGCAATGCCGCGGAGGTCAGAAGAGGGTGTCGGATTCCCCTGGAGCTGGAGTTCTCCTGGAATTGGAGTTTCAGACGGCTCTCGGCCGCCATGTGGGTGCTGGGGATCGAACCCGGGTCCTCTGTAAGAGCGGTCGGCGCTCTTAACTACTAGGCCATCTCTCCAGCCTGGTGGTGCACACTTTTGCTCAAGAAACAGAGACAGGCAGATCTCTGTGAGTTCAAGGCCAGCCTGGTCTACAGAGTGAGTTCCAAGCCATCTGGGGCTATAGGGAGACCCTGTCTCAAAGAAAAAAGAAAAAAGAAAAGAAATTACCTTTGACTGCAAGAATCTCTGTGTATAGATACGTGGCTCCATCTGCCCATATTAGAGAGAACTTACAGAAGAAGTGAGGCAGAACACTGGAGACACAGAAAAGGTGAATTATGTTGCAGTTGCAATCAACTGATCCCATAGCAGCTCAATCTCAAATTGATCCAATGTAATAGGCCTGTATCCCATAACAACCAGTCATTAGACACACTGCCCTGTGGCACTGCATTTGGCAGCACACCTTTCTTTAGCCACAGACAATGCTAAAGGAAGCACAGCAGGTCTTTCTTACCCAGTTTCCTTCCCAGTCTTCAGTTACCTATGGCCAAACATGATAAAAGAATATTAAATTGGTTTTCTGGGCTGTTTGCCTATTTGTTTTTGAGGCAAGATCTCACTGTGTACCCCAGACTGGCCTCAAACACATGGAGACTTTCCTGCCTCAGTTCCCATGTGGTATTTCAGTTGTAAGCCACCATGCCCAGGAAATTCATAAGGCTTTTTTTTATGTGTAAGAATGTACTGTCTGCATGTAGGTTGGTGCACTCGTGTTGTGCAATGCCTCAGAGGTCAGAAGAGAGTGTTGGATTCCCCTGGAACTGGAGTTAAAGACAGTTCTTAGCCACCATGTGGGTGCTGGGAATAGAACCCAGGTCCTCTGCAAGAGCAATTGGTGCTCTTAACCGCTGAGCCATCTCTCCAGCCCCTCAAATTCATAAGTTTTAAGTATCGTTCTGGCTTGGATATGAAATGTTCTCATATTTTCATGCATGGGGGTGTGTGGTTAGCTGTCAACTGATAGGCTTTAGGGAAGTGATCTACTCAACGGATGGATTTCTTTTGATCTATAATCTGATGGCATTATTGAAAGGTGATGAAAAGTTGGAGGTGGGACCTAGTTGGATGAAGTAGATTGCTGGAGTCTGGTTCCATATATATATATATATATATATATATATATATATATATATATCCGCCTTAAGGTGAGCTGCTTCCTCTTCCACCTGTTCCTGTCACCATGATATTCTGCCACACTATGGACCCAGAAACAACACAACTGGCCATAATGGACTAAGGCCTTTGAAACCATGAACTAAAATCCCCCCTTGCTTATGTCAACTACTTTAGTCACAACAAGAAAGGTAACTAAGGCTGGAAAGATGGTTCAGTGATTAAGAGCCTAGCTGTGCTTGCAGAGGACCTGGGTTTGATTCCCAGCACCCACATGGCGGCTAACAACCATCTCAATTCCAGTTCCAGGGGATTCGACACCTTCTTGCAACCTTCCCAGGCATTGCACAACATGGGTGCACTTACCTACATGCAGGCAATACACTCACACACAGAAAATAAAAGTAATATATTTTTTTTGGTCTTTTCCAGACAGGGTCTCCCTGTAGCCCCAGCTGTCCTGGAACTCCCTCTGTAGACCAGGCTGGCCTTGAACTCATAAAGATCCTCCTGCCTCTGCCTCCCAAGTGCTAGGATTAAAGGCGTGTGCCACCACGCCCGACATTTTTTTTAAAAAGAAAGGTAATTAATATGAATGCCATCGCCAATAGTATGATGAAATTGCATGTCTTCTCACCCTGTTTCACCCAGGAAACAATCGTCTTTTAGTCGTGTCCATGCTGCATTGTACCATCCAGTTAGTCATTTAGTAGCTGTCACAATTAGCAAATTGTTCAGATGTCATATTACTTGTGTTTGTTTAACATTTATTTACTTAATAATAGCCACAAATTTTGAGAGTAATGATGAAGGCATGATTATCCTGACAGATCATCAGAAGCTCAACAGTAGCCTAACACCATGTCACATGTAGGCACAGTATCACCTCCCATCACAGAAGGGAGAGCACAGTAGACTCTGAAAGAGACTGTGTGTGCTTGATGTTCATCATAGAATGTTCTTATAATTATTCTCTTATTATTGTTTACCTATTTATTTTTGTGGCTACATATTATATATGTGTATACACATTTGTGTGTGTATGTATATGAAGGAACATGCATACATATGTGCACATGTGGAGATCAGAGGCCAATCAATATTGATGTCTTACTCTGTGGTTCTCTACCTTGTGGGTTTTTGGTTTTGGGGTTTTGTTTTTTTTATCTTTTTGTTGTTGTGGTGTTGGTTTTTTGTTTTGTTTTGTTTTGTTTTGTTTTTGAGACAGGGTCTCCCTGTAGCTCCAGCTGTCCTGGAACTCACTATGTAGACCAGACTGGCCTTGAACTCACAAATATCCACCTGCCTCTGCCTCCCAAGTGCTAAGATTAAAGGTGTGCACCACCATGCCCGGCATCCACCTTGTGTTTTGAGACAGGGTCTCTCACTGAACCTGGAACTTGCCAATTCACATAGACTGGCTAGCCACAAAGCTCCTGAGATCCTCCTGGATCCGTGGCTCCAGCACTTGGATTATAGTCCCATGACCAGCTTTTTTTTAATTAGTTATGTGTGCTTGGGTATTTGTATGTATGTGTGTGTGCATTCATGCCTATGCAACTGCTCACATGTACACAGGCAGAGGCTAGAAGACAACATAGGTGTCTTCTCTATTGTTCTCTACTTTATCTTTTAAAAATAATGTCTAGGGCTGGAGAGATGGCTCAGCTGTTAAGAGCGCTGACTGCTCTTGCAGAGGACCTGGGGTTCAATTCCTAGCATCCACATGGCAGCTAAAACCCATCTTTAGTGTGGTGGAGCATGTCTTTTAATGGACTTGGGAGGCAGAGGCAGGTGGATCTTGTGAGTTCAAGGCCAGCCTGGTCTACATAAAGAGTTACAGGACAGCTGGGACTACAGGGAAACCCTATCTCAAAAAGACTAATAATAATAATAATAATAATAATAATAATAATAATAATGTTCTAGTTTGGCTCTCCATTGCTGTGACAAAACACTCTGACCAATACCAAATTGGGGAGGAAATGGTTTATTTAGCTTATACCTCCCTAGTCACAGTTCATCACTGAGGGAGTCCAAGATAAGAACTCAGGGCAGGAACTCTGAGGCAGGAGCTGAAGCTATTCAGAACAAATGGGTCTCTCACGAAGGTTTGATTCCCAGCCCCCTACATGGCAGCTAAAAACTGTCTATAAATCCAGTTCTCGGGGAATCCAACACTCTCTTCTGACCTCTGTGGGCATTGCATTACATGAGTGCACTTACATACATGCAGGCAATGCACTCATATACATAAAACAACAATAATAAATATAATTTTAGAAAAATGGGTCTCTCATTGTGCTGGATAGCTTTAGTGTCAACTTGACACAACTGGGTTGAGGGAGCCTCAATTGGGGAATTGGCTCCATTGGACTGGCCTGTGGCCACATCTGTGGAGTATTGTCTTGATTGTTGAGTTATGTGGGAGGGCCCAGTCCACTGTGGGTAATGCCACCCCTAGGCAGGTTGTTGTGTACAGTATAAGAAAGCAGGCTCGGGCTGGAGAGATAGCCTAGCGGTTAAGAGCACCGACGCTCTTGCAGAGGACCCGGGTTCGATCCCCAGCACCCACATGGCGGCTAAGAACCGTCTGTAACTCCAATTCCAGGAGAACTCCAGTTCCAGGGGAATCTGAGACCCTCTTCTGACCTCCGCGGCATTTGCACACATCGGGTGCACAGACCTGCATGCAAACCAAGACAGTCATACAAAAAAAAAAAAAAAAAAAAAAAAAAAAAAAAGAAAGCAGGCTGAGTTCAAGGCCAGCCTGGTCTACAGAGCGAGCTCCAGGCCAGCTGGGACTAAAGGGAGACCCTGTCTCAAAAAGACCAAAAACAAAAACAAAAAAAAAGCAGGCTGGGCATGGGCCAGGGGAGCAAGCCAATAAGCTATGTTCCTCCATGGCCTGTGCTTCAGCTCCTGTTTCCAGGTTCCTGCCCTGAGTTCCTATGCTGGCCTCCCTCAGTGATGAACTTGTGACCCAGGAGATGTGAGCCGAATAAACCCTTTCCTCCCCAAGTTGGTTTTGGTCAGAGTGTTCCGTTGCAGCAATCTAAGAGAAACTAGAACACTCACTGAACCCCGAACTCAGGGATTGGCTAGACTGACTAGCCATGAACCCCTCGGATCTTCCTGTCCTTGCTTCCCAGCACTGGGATTACAGATGTGTACTACCACATCTGGCTTTTTACATGGATGCTGAGGATTCAGGTTCAGGTACTCATGGTTGCATGGCAAGCACTTTACCAACCAAGCTGTCTTCCCAGCCTGATATGTTGTCATTATGAATCTCTTACTGGGCTGGAGAGATGGCTCAGCGGTTAAGAGCACCAACTACTCTTGCAGAGGACCTGAGTTCGATTGCCAGCACCCACATGTCTGCTAAGAACTGTCTCTAACTCCGGTTCCAGGGGAATCCCACACCCTCTTCTGACCTCCACAGCATTGCACGACACAGGTGTACCAACCTACATGCAAACCTACATGCAGACAGTACATTCGTACACATAAAAAATGATAATAATGGAGATTTCCTGAGACCAGCGGAAGCGCAGGTACCAGGGCGTGGGCTAAAGAGCCCCCCCCCCCACCAACTGGGATTACAATGGCATCTGAAGGAGGCAAGCAAAGCAAGCCTTCAAAACAGTGAAGAGGCATTTAAGACTCATGTTGGAATACAGGCAAGAAGAAGCCCATATGCCAGGAACACGAAGAAAAGACAACACGGGAAAGGGGCAGGATAATCCCGCACCAAGCTCTACCAAAGCTATGGAAGATTCCTACAGTGGGATCCCTCTGGGGATGCCCCAGGACACAGATATCAGAAACACAATTGTGAACATATTTAAAGGACTACAAGATTATAAAGAGCAAATCAAAGAACTGAGAAAAGAGAATGAAGAACTCAAGAAGGACCTAGAGAGAGAGAATGACATACTCCGAAAGGAAGTAGAAACACTGAAAAGATCCCATGCTGAAAAAGATAAGGAAACCAAGCAGTGAAGCAAAGAGCTACAGGAAGAGATTGAGAAGCTCCAAAAAGAAGTAGAAATACTAAAGAAATCAGAAGAGGCAATGAAAAAGGAAATCAAACACTCATCCAATCAAGAGGAAAGGAATGGGAAAAGCCTCAGAAGCAGAATGGAGGAAGCAGAACAAAGAATAACAGACCTGGAAGATAACACAGAACAACTAAAAACCTCAAGGGAAGATTATGAAAAATTTAAAAATACACAAAAGTGGAACAACCAGGAACTGTGGGACACTATGAAAAGATCAAACCTCCACATCATAGGAGGAGAGGAAGGAGAAGAATCCCAAGAGAATGGTGTTGATCAGATCTTCAACAGAATAATAGATGAAAACTTCCCCAAACTAAAAAAAGAAAAACCAATACAAATAAAAGAAGCACATGGAACTCCAAACAGACAAGATCAGAAAAGAAATTCTCCACACCACATCATGGTTAAAATGCTAGACACCCAAAACAAAGACAAAATCCTTAAAGCCACAAGAGAAAAATGACGAGTGACCTATAAGGGGAAACCTATCAGAATTACAACTGACTTCTCAATGCAAACTATGAAAGCAAGAAGAACATGGAGCAAAGCATTC
>VZQC01015340.1:1607004-1627088 GCA_009823505.1 Rhizomys pruinosus | reverse complement strand
TCTTGTGTGTAAGGGAGATACCAGAGATACCAGAACTTTGGTGTCCCAGGGCAGCATGGGGAAAGAAGAGGCCAGGCATTTAGAGCAGCATTCCATACTAGCCGGGGGAGGAGCTGACATAGTGAACAGCTTTGTATGTGTATGAGTGTACTGTCTGCATGCAGGTTTGTGCACCTGTGTCGCGCAATGCCGCGGAGGTCAGAAGAGGGTCTCGGATTCCCCTGGAACTGGAGTTAAAGACGGTTCTTAGCCACAATGTGGGTGCTGGGGATCGAACCCGGGTGCTCTGCAAGAGCAGTCGGTGCTCTTAACCGCTGAGCCATCTCTCCAGCCCCGCAGTGGAACATTTAAGTGGATTCTAAATACCTCATAAAGGCACTTTAGTCAGTATTTATTGTGAAATTGATGTTTCTGCAGGTGAACAGGGTAGAGAATTTTTGATGCAAAAAATTCCCCTTATCCCATCACCTCAGCTTGATGATTCTTGAATCTCATTACGTATATGGCCTATCTGGAGAAATTCTAAATTCTACAGCCTCCAGTCCATCTATGGACAGTATGCTTTAATTTACCTAAGGATGGAGTCCAGGAATTTGGATTTGGCCAAAACGCCCCAGCATTTGCTATTGGGCAACCGTACGTGGTACTATTGTCTTCTCTGAGCCTTCAATTCTCCCGAAAATCTCTACAGTGTAGACTGTTGGATGTTCTTCCTTCCTTTATATCTCAAGAGCACGTTGTAAAATGACTCACTCTTCATTGCTCTTTCCAAACTCATTGATCTTCAGCATCCCTGCTCCTATGAGGTTCCATTCACATGATATTTCTTAACTATGACACCAAAATCCTAATCCACCAAAGAAAAAAATAATATGGACATTATCTAAATTTAGAATTTATGTTTCTCAGAAGACATTGGTGCATAAAAAGACAAGCCACAAACTAGCAAAAGTAAAGTATGTAATGATGTGTATCTGTAATATATAAAGATCTCCAAAGTTTCACCAAAAAAATAGTTATCAAATAAAAATGTAAACAACTAGCAAAAGTAAAATATGTAATGATGTGTATCTCCAAATAGTTTCACCAAAAAAATGTAAACATTTCTTCAGATAAGTAGTCATTAAGAAAGTGTAAGCTGAAGCCTGTGTAAGATTCCATCTTTACTCACAATAGCTCAATCACCTTGCAAGTTTGAGAATGGAGGAAGTACAAATAGAATTAGAGAAGCAATTTCATAGAAGACATCTATGTTAACTAAACTATTGGCTAAGAAGAAAGGAGGTCATAGCTTCCATTAATACTTCTCCATAAAAGCTACAGGAAAAATCATAGAAGATAATTAGATTATACTACAAATTATTTTGTTTTCCTAAAGGTATGTGTGTACCAATTTTAATTGCCCATTCATTTCTATATGAATCTAAGGGAGGTGGGGGGTGGAGCTCAATGTGCCAAAACACCCTGTTCTATATGGATGAATGACTTAGTATGACTCTGCAGCCTAGATTTTTTAAGGATCCTGATTACTGCATGAAATGAATAAGTGTTATAAAACAAAGCAATCCTTTACCTTATTGAGCAATATGTATATACAATATATAAAATAGTGTATATATATATATATATTTCTTTATTCATGAACAGACAGTTTAGACAAGTTGTATAAAGTGCTTGTCACTGACAGCTGCATAGCAGCTTATTGATAACTTTTTAATTTTTAAAAAAAATTTATGTGTATGAGTATATTGCCTGCATGTACATAAGTGCACTCGTATTGTGCAATGCCCTCAGAGGTCAGAAGATGCCATTGGATCCCCTGGAACTGGAGCTACAGATGGTTGTTAGCCATTAGGTGGATGCTGGGGATTGAACCTGGGTCCTCTACAAGAGCAGCCAGTGCTCTTAACCATTGAGTCATCTCTCCTGCCCAGTTTTTTTGTTTACTTTTAAACTCTGAGCATGCTCTTTGATAAGCTAGGGCTGAGTGTGCACTTTCTGAGGGCCCTTCTTGTAGAACATTTTCTGTCAGCAGCCTCCTTTGTGTGTTTTCATGAGTTCTATCCAAGTTGCAAATAAATGGATCTGTCATCATTTCTCAGAATGTGTTGTTTGCAACATGACCTGCTGACTTTACCAAGTGCTCACTGTTGTTGCGGAGTCATGGCAGCATGGCTCACCAAGCCCTTTTGCTTGCTTTTTGGCCACTGAATCTCTTGCCTCTCCTTTGACCTCCACCCAAGTATGTAGCCTTGCATCATTCTTTTTTCCAGATGTCTTTCTCCCCGGACTTTTTTTTTTTCTTGACTCAAGTCCAAGGAATTTTGACTTGAATTTCGTGACTTCTCTCTTGAATAAGAACAGCTACTGGAAAAGAGCTGCATTTTACAGAATGAAATGTAGGTAGCATAACTCCTTCACGGCCACAGTGACCTCACTGTTAGTTTCCTGAAAACCACATGTCTAATTTTTATTCACTCCCACAGTGCAGCTAAAAAAATCAAACGAGATCAACTGATAGAAACTGAATTTGTGAAAGTATTAAAGAAGGATAACTTTATTATAGCTTTATTGTTTACTTAATTTGGCTTTGTTAATTTGGTAAATAATAAATTGAAAGTGCTTTGTTAGACTATTGGATGGATAGATGGAAAGATGGATCAATGAGTGGATGGATGGATGGATAGATGGATGGATGGATGGATGGATGGATGGATAGGTGGATGGATTGAAGAATGGACAGATAGATGGATGGGTGGGTAGATGGATAAATGAACAGTCAGACATATGGGTAGATGGATGGATGAATACATGGATGGATGGATGGATGGATGGATGGATGGATGGATGGATAGATGGATGGATGGCTGGATGAATAGATATATGGATGAATAGATGGATAGATGGATGGATGGATGGATGGATGGATGGATGTAGCACTTACTTTATCCACCTCCTAACATCTCTTAGGCATCATCTCCTCTATTCAATAAAAATTCTAGAAAAAGAAGGCAAGCATAAGCATTTTTAAAAACATCCTAATGAATGCAGTGTATGGCCAAGATTGAAAATTATATCTAGGCTCCTCTGGTTTGCTTGCCTTGTCACTGACCAAATGTTTTACCAAAAGTAACTGAAGAGAAGAGCAGTTTATTCTGGCTTGTGGTTTGAGGGAACATAGTCCATCATGGTAGGTAATGCACACTGGCTCTGCTGCAGTGGGAGTGAGCTAGTTACAGCATCTATGCAGTCAGGAAAGAAAAAGAGCAAGCCAGCAGCAAGACTGGTGAAATCCCTGAGATCTGCCTACCTGTGGCCCTTCCCCCCTGCAAGGCCCTATCACCTAATGTTCCACCGTCTCCCAAAGCAGCAGCACAGGCACCTGTGCAGAACATGTCACACTTCAACTCCTTGGTATATTTTATTTCTTTAACTTTCTTCCATGTGTCAAGACAGGAGCCTTGCATGGCATCTCCCACATATAATTAGCACTACTTAAAACACAGATTGGAATGAGATGATAGAGTAAAAGTTGAAATTTTTGTTTGTGTTAAATATTTAAACTACTGACTAAGATTTTTTAAAGATTCTTGGGGGAAAAACTATAGAATTTTCATCTCTGAAAAAAACACCTTTGTTGCTATGCAATGTTTAACTCTCAGAGTGAGTACTACTCAACTAAAAACTGGGTATTAATTTTTAAACAGACTTTTACAATTTTAAATGGAAATTTATTAAAATTCTTTTTTTTTGGTCTTTTCGAGACAGGGTCTCCCTGTAGCCCCAGCTGTCCTGGAACTCACTCTGTAGACCAGGCTGGCCTTGAACTCACAAAGATCCGCCTGCCTCTGCCTCCCAAGTGCTGGGATTAAAGGCGTGCACCATCATGCCCAGCTTGATAAGTTAAATTTTATGGCCTGGTGTAGTGCCACATGCCCTTAATCCCAGCACTCAGGAGGTAAAGACAAGCAGATCTCTGTGTGTTCAAGGCCAGCCTAGATTACATAGCGAGTTCCAGGCCAGCTGTGCTACAAGGAGACCCTGTCTCAAAAAGATAGTAAATAAATAAATTAAATAAATAAATAAATAAATAAATAAATAAATAGTATCATTAGTATATATGTATAGGAAAAACATAGCTATTTGCTGTACTTGGGTACTTGGTACTCAGGTATCCAGTGAGGGTTCTGGAAAGCATCACCCTCTCAGGTAAGCGGGGAGTGTTCTCAACCCAACCAATACTTAGCTGCTGAACCAATGAGCACCGTAGTCCTAAAGAGGGATCTGGATATTGCACTAAGACATCTACTGCAGGAGATCTGTGGACACCCAAGGGATGGACCAAAAAGTTCTCTAGAAAGGAACAATACTGCAGAACCAGACAAGGCTAGTCACACCCTGCCCCCTGGTGGTATTCCTTGGACACAGCGTCAGCTGATGGGCCAGGATGGATTTGGGAAGGAACTGAACAAGAGTGGAGCAAATAACTGTAATCCAAGGAAATCCTACAGTGAGTCCCTCGCTCTATCTTCCTAAATCTAGTAAGGTAATGGTGGGATTCTGTGGAACTTGTTTGGTGTGTTGGCTCACACCTTTGATCCCAGCACTCAGAAAGCAGAGGCAGGTGGATTTCTTGAGTGTTAAAGGCCAGCCTACTCTACATAGTGAGTTCCAGGCCAGCCAGGGCTACATAATGAGCTTCTACCTTAAAAAAAAAAAAAATTCACTCATTCTTTCATTCAACAAACAAACATTTTTTTGAGACAGGGTCCCCCTGTAACCCCAGCTGGCCAGGAACTCACTAGACAGACCAGGATGCCCTTGTACTCATAGAGAACTACCTGCCTCTGCCTCCCAAGTGCTGGATAAAGGCATCCCCCACCACACCTGGCTTCAACCAACATTTTTAAGTGACAGTCAGGCCAGATACTGTTAGGGACCAGGATAAAAACAAGACTAAAGTTTGGATCCTTCTCTCTACAAAGGAGAAAAAGAAGGCAAATAGCCAAATAGGAAGGTGGAGGTAATAAACCTGGAGAAACAGGAACCAGTTATGAAGAATATCAGATGCCATGTAACAGGTGCCTTAAAAGAATTTTTAAAGATTTTGTTTTTATTTATATGTGTGTATGTCTGTGCATATGTGTGCAAGTATCCACAGAAACAAGAAGAGGGTGTAAGATCCCCAGGAGCTGGAGTTATGAGCAGCTGTGAACCACCCAATGTGGGTGTTGGAAACCACACTCAGGTACACTGGAAGAGTGCTCTCAACTACCGTTCCCTCTCCCCAGCCCTCGCCTTAAAGGAATTTTAGGCTTAGCACTATTCTAAGATTAGGATCCCTCTTTTCTTACTCCTTCTTTGATGTATTTATTTTTATTTTATGTGTATGAGTGTTACACCTGCATATATGTAAGTGTGCCCATGTTGTGCAGTACCCACAGAGGCCAGAAAAGGGTGTCAGATCCTGTGGAACTAGAGTTATGGATAGTTGTTAGCCTCCATATGGGTTCTGTGATTTGAACCTGGTGGGTCCTCTGACAGAGCAGCCAGTGCTCTTAACCTCCAAGCTATCTATCCAGCCCCACCCCTTTCATTTTTTGAGACAACAATTGAAGGGAATAGTATAGTATCTAGAATATAGTAATAGTATAGTATAGTATAGCAATAGTATAGTATAGTATAGTATAGTATATATTGCAGTGGAAGAAAAAACTTGGTAATGAAGAGTCAGACAGACTTGGAGTCAAATTCCATTTCTCCTACCATCCAGCTTTCTATACCTCAGCATCCACATTTGTAAAACAAAGCTATTGTGAAACTGAATATTTGCATGCAGAGTTGTTAGCACCAAGCCTAGGACCTACTATCCATACCATGAACTGTATTCTTCTCTTAACTTTCTATACACACAGAAAAGATAGATGGGGTATTTGACAAGCAGGGCACCAAGAAGTGCCTTGGAATCCATCACACGAAGCTGAAGCTAGATGAAAGATAAACCCTATGCTAAAGCATGAGATAGACACAAGCTAATTGTTTAGAACTAATCCAAAGGTCTTGGTGTCTGATTAACAATGGAAAACTAGAAAAAAAATCATTTAGCCTGATTCAGGTACTCTGTGGGGCAGCTTGCTAGAGGATGGTGTCATTTCTGAGACACAGAACCACAGGAGTTGGTGCAGAGTTATGAACAAAATGATATCTGCAGAAGGTCCACCCTGCTGTCACTAGCATACATACCTTGAGGCCTATCTAAAGTGTAGCCAACACTTGTTGATTGATGGCAACAGGGTGGGTGGTATGGACAGAGTTTTGATTCAGGTACTGGGGGCTGGGGGTCTATATATATATGAAGTTAAGTGCAGACTGGAGTCAAAATGGGAAGAGTTGGGGTCCAGTTACAGCTTAACGCTAAAGCCCAGCTCTCCTTACACCACTATGTTGCAGAACAAATGATGAAGAATCAAGTTTATTTTTATTGCAAGTGGCAGAAACCTACTCAAATTGGCTGGAGAAAAAAAAAAAACAAATGTACTAACTTCTATACCTTAAATAATCTATTCTCTCTGCTCCACCTCATTCCAGAGACACCAGAATCTTCTCATGTAGTGCTAGCCTCGATGAGACACAATGGTGAAGGTTAAAGTCAACAGATTTGGTGTCTGCTGCCCAGGGCTACCTTCAGTTCTGCAAAGTGGATATTGTTGCCATTGATGACCCCTTCATGAACTTACCTACATGGTCTACATGCTGTGGTCACCCATGGCAAGTTCCATGGCACAGTCCAGGCTGAGAGCAGGAGACTTATCATTGATCTTCCAGGAGTGAAATCCAGCCAATGTCAAATGGGGTAATGCTGGTGCTGAGTATGTTGTGGAGTCTACTGGTATCTTTACTATTATGGAGAAGGCTGGGACCCACTTGAAGGGCAGAGTGAAAACAGTCATCATCTCCATCTCTTCTGCTGATGCCCCCCTGTTTGCGATGGGCATGAACCACAAGAAGTAGCACAGCTCACTCATGATCATCAGCAACACTTCCTGCACCACCAATCACTTAGCCCCATCTGGCCAAGGTCATCCACAACAACTTCAGCACTGCTGAAGGACTCATGACCACAGACAATGCCATCATCCTCACCCAGAAGCCTGCAGACAGCTCCTCTAGGAAACTGGCATGACAGTTATGGGACCATCCAGAACATCACCACTGCATCCATTGGCATTGCCAATGCAGTGGTCAAGGTCAACCCAGAGCTGAATGGAAAGCTCATAGGCATGAGTTCCTACCCCCAATGTATCCATCATTGATCTGACCTGCTGCCTAGAGAATGCTGTCAAATTCGATGACATCAAGAAGGTGGTGAAACAGGCATTAGAGGGCCCCTGAAAGAGCATCCTAGGCTGCTATACTGAGGTCCAGGTTGTCTCCTGTGACATTAACAGGGACACACACTCCTCCTCCCAACTTAATGCTGGGGCTGACATTGCTCTCAACAACCACTTTTTCAAGCTCCAACAAATTTATCTACAGTAACAGGCCAGTGGACCTTATGGACCCCATATCTCCAAGGAATAAGAAGCTGTGGACCACCTACCACAGCAAGAGCACACGAGAAAGAATGAGGCCCTTGGCTGCTGGGAAGTCCCTGCCCCCAACTCAGCCCCCAACATACTGAACATCTCTCCTCCCAGTTTCCATCCCAGACCCCAAGAAGAAGGGGATGTCTAGGGAGCACTACTCTCTCTGCATACCTCAATAAAGGCCACTGTAGTAAGGAAGGATGCTTGGCTCTCTGTCCCTATGATCTGCTTCTGCTAGGCTATATTCTCTCAGACAGGTTCATGCTTTGCAGTACCAAGTTGACACCCAGCAGTGCCCAGCTTATATTTTGCCAGCTCAGCAACCCAGCAGAAAAAGAGCTCATTTCCAAAAGTTTACAGAAAAAGAGAACTCTCCTATGTCCTTCTCCGAACATCCTGATTGGTAGGAGAAATGGAACAGGACTCCAATTCTGTCTGACTCTTCATTACCAAGTTTTTTCTTCCACTGCAATCCCATACTACACTATTCCCTTCACTTGTTGTCTCTAAAAAGGAAAGGGGAGGGGGGCCTGGAGAGATGGCCTAGCAGTTAAGAGCTTTCTTTAACTCCAGTTCCAGGGCAATCCGACGCCCTCTTCTGACCTCCGAAGCATTGCATGACACCAACCTACATGCAGACAGCACATTCATACACATAAAAAAATAAATAAAATTTTTAAAAAAGGAACGGGGGCGTGGGGTTGGATAGATGGCTCAGAGGTTAAGAGCACTGGCTGCTCTGTCAGAGGACCTACCAGGTTCAAATCCCAGCACCCACATGGAGGCCAGACTGTGGGAAACACAAATTGACCCTAAGAGGAGCGAGATCAGACCCATATGACTGCACAGATTGGGGAAATGGTTCCCCAAACGAAAATCAGGGTGCTGTTACCAGAAAGGGGAGAGGGTATTAAACAGATGTCTAGCATAGCCATGTTGAGGCTGAAGTGCTATGGCCTTTGAAGTGATAGATATCCAGTGGTCTCAAGCTAAAGAAACAGGTTGAGAAATTAACCCTAGAACTTTATGATAAGGGCAGATGAGTTCCTCAGGAGAATATGTGGAGAATGACCGCATCAGAACACCAAGGAAATGTCCCTGAGGTTAAGAAACCCTCACCAATTTCAGGGTAATAGAAAAAAGGTTCCTTGAAAGGAAGGGGAAAAAAAAGTCTAAGGCTAGGAGTGACCGGTTTTCAGGAAGAACTGGAAAGCAGAGCCAACCCCGACGTTCTGCACATGTTCTGCTGCGGGCTCCTGGCCCTAGTCCCACCCGTCATCCTCAGCTTGTTTGCCATGCAATGAATGGTTGCTATCTCTGGAGAGCAACTGCCCTCAAAGTTACATCAGTAAACTGCAGCGGGCGGAGTCCCGAGGTGGGCGAGGTCCCGGTGAACCCAAGCCTCCAATGAGGTGAGCAGTTTGAGGGTTTGTCTGATGAAGACGGGGCGGAGGCTATGCCTCCGACTTGAGGCTGGGAGCCCCGGGCTGGTGGACCCGGCCCACAGGCGGGTGCGAGAACCTGCTGTGTTCCGCCCCTGCGCCCGCCCGCCTCCTTTTTAAGCGCCTCCCGCCCAGCCTCAGCTCCCGCTCGCTTCGCCACACTCCCTCCTTCCCTCCCTTGTCTCCCCGACTGCACTGGTTCCTGCACTGTGGCCACCCCGCAGCGCCAGCCCGAGTGCCATGGCTGCTTTGTACCGGCCCGGCCTGCGGTGAGTGACCCCCCCAGCTCGGGGCCCACCCGCACTCTCCGCCTCTGCGCTGGCCCCTCGGGGTGGCCTCCCCTGGTTTCCCATCCAGGGACACTGGCAGGGCGGCTCTTTGTCGGTCCCGGCCTCCCAAGCGATGCGTGACCGGAGAGCCAGCCACGCGCTGTCTCCGGGTTTGCGTCCTCTCCTACCCCTCCCTGCCAGCTTCCCAGTTCCTGCTGTCTGCTTCTGCCATTCTCAACTTCCTCCCCCTTCTCTGCCTTCCTGAGCCGGTCCCTGCAAATCCGCCTTTACTTCCAGATGTAACTCTACCAGACCCTTGGGGGCTCCCCGTCCGCGCTGCAGGGTGGTGTGAAGCGTGGTAAGGCCCTGCGCCCAAAGGGCAAGAGCTCCCAAGGGGCCTGATCAGAGCTCCCTGAAGAAGGTAGAAGGTAAACATCTGTTCCCTGCCTCCTCCAGAATGGAACCTGGAAGGAAGCTCAGTACAGCTCGAGGGACCTGGGGACTGGGAGGAAGGGAGGGAAGCACGATGGAGAAAGGAGCCACATTGCCTTCTTTTCCACTTGGCTGCCTGGCCTCTCCTATCCAGGCCTGGAGCCCTAGGTTTGCCCTGGCTGACTGCCCTGCCCTTATGCGCCTTGGTCTCTTTCTGTAGCCCCTTTCTCTCCTGGCTTCTGACCCAGAATCTGAACTGACCCCTTATCTCCCCTACATGGGTTTCATTTGGTCAGTCCATGTGAAGGTCCCTGGAAGATAGAGAGAAGCTCCCTTTGAATGTCTGTAGGAGGATGGGGGGCAGTGCTTCATAAAAGATTACTGGAGTCAGCCGGGCGTGGTGGTGCACGCCTTTAATCCTAGCACTTGGGAGGCAGAGGCAGGCGGATCTTTGTGAGTTCAAGGCCAGCCTGGTCTACAGAGTGAGTTCCAGGACAGCTGGGGCTACAGGGAGACCCTGTCTCGAAAGACCAAAAAAAATAAAATAAAATAAAATAAAATAAATTACACCATCACAGCCCACTTAAGTATGCACAATTTTTTTTATATATTTTTGAGACAGGGTCTCCCTTTAGTCCCAGCTGGCCTGGAGCTCACTATGTAGACCAGGCTAGCCTTGAACTCACAAAGATCTGCCTGCCTCTGCCTCCTGAGTGCTGGGATTAAAGGTGTGTGCCACCACACCCAGGTGACTTTATTTTTTAAATATATATTTTATTGAAATTTTGTGCATTTCATTCCATACACCTTAATCATATTTGGGCCCTCTCTCCTATCTGCACCCTCCCCCAACCCCACTGCCGGATTTCATGCATTTTGTCATATATGTTAAGACCTATCAAGTCAAATTTGTGTTGCCAGATGTCCCTCGGTGTAAGTTCATCCACTGGAGCCTGGTCAGCCTATCTAGCACCACTCCCTTAAAGAACACCAACTCTCCTTCACCCAATTACTTGGGGTTTTTTGAGATAGGGCTTCATATAACCCAGACTCACATTAAACTTGCTAGATAGCCGGGCGTGGCGGCGCATGCCTTTAATCCTAGCACTTGGGAGGCAGAGGCAGGCGGATCTTTGTGAGTTCAAGGCCAGCCTGGTCTACAGAGTGAGTTCCAGGACAGCTGGGGCTACAGGGAGACCCTGTCTCGAAAAGACCAAAAAAAATAAATAAATAAAAGATTACTGTAGTCAGATTCCTGGAAAGAGAAGCTTTCAACCCTGTACCTTTAACATTAATGCAACTCAGGAAACCCAAGTGGAAATAGGTCCCAGGGGCTCTTCTATCAGGCCCCTGGGGGCCACAGTAGGCATCCAGCCTCCTCTGTATACCCCAGGCCAGCTCCAACTCTCATATCCATGAGCTGCATTTTCCCCCCTCCCTTCCCCAAGCATATAGCCTGTGATGCAAACTTCCTACAGTCTCATGTTCCAACCTCCTACCAACTCCTAAAGCTCTGTAGGCAAGGAGCTTCCAGGGAAGAGAGCCAGGGAATGCATAGGCTCAAGCCGTCATGGTATACTGTGGGTTTCTGGCTGGCAAGGCCTTGCATGTGAGAAGGTAACTAACTAACTTCTCTTGACCTTTGCTCTCACAGAGTCACTCTGTCTTGGATCCAAACCAATCATAGCAGACCCTGCTGTCTCTCTACCAGGGACTTAACAGGACAAACAATGCAGGGGCCCTGCCCTTCTGGGATTCAAGGCCTGGACCTTAGGCAATTACACTCATTCTCCATGATCAGCCTTCTACTTAATTCAGAAATACTTAGTGGGAACATTGTATTCAATCATTGGATCCAGGTTGTGGCAGCAGATAGAACCTCAACATCAGGTCACTTATCTCCATGTAAGAATTCTAATCTAAAAACCTGGTGCTAACAAGGCTGCTGTACTACCTCACAGCTGAATCTTTTGCTTGAGGCATTCACATCAAGGGAAAAAGATACAAATAGCTGCCGTTTTAGTGTAAAGACTGCATAACTGGAAAGAGCATGGATCAAGTGTTAAATGCTAGCCATATGAAGCTC
Source organism: Rhizomys pruinosus (assembly GCA_009823505.1). Taxonomy (NCBI): domain Eukaryota; kingdom Metazoa; phylum Chordata; class Mammalia; order Rodentia; family Spalacidae; genus Rhizomys; species Rhizomys pruinosus. The sequence goes on along the minus strand of VZQC01015340.1, from coordinate 1,615,273 downwards.
TCCCATGGGCAGCTTCTTGACTATTGGGCCAGAGGGTACTTGCTTATTTCTAACATGGAACACAGTAAAACGGGCGTTACACAAGCAGTAATATCATGCACACTTCCACAGCCAGGTACACATGTGCTTTTCTGCTCATTTGACCACACCTCCTTCCCTTACCATGAGACAGCCACATACCCCATAGAGGCCTCAGATGCAGATAGTCTGAGCCTATGCCGCATAGAACTCTAATCTGCTCTTCATGGTGCCTGTACCCAGATATGCTTTAGTACGCCCTCCAGAGGTGCCAAGCTTTCTGTCCTCCCTCTGGTACTTGTCCATCTCCCATGATAGATAGTAACTGGCTGTTTTCCTGTCTGTTTTCCTTCTTAGGCTTGGCTGGCATCTGCTGAACCCCTGGTGCTGGTCACTATGCCGTAGCATCCAGACCCTGCGTGTGCTCAGTGGAGATCTGGGCCAGCTGCCTGCTGGAGTACGGGAGTTTGTAGAGCGCAGTGCTCGTCTTTGCCAGCCAGAAGGCATCCACATTTGTGATGGGACAGAGGCTGAGAATACTGCCACACTGGCCCTGCTGGAACAACAGGGTCTCATCCGAAAGCTCCCCAAGTATAAAAACTGGTAAGCCCTGAAACTAGCAACCCGAGGGTAAAGAGTACTGCTTAGACTAAAGTTACTTTGAGTTCACCAAGGCACAAATATTTCTAGACCATACCAGTGGAATGAAGAATGGGAACTTTGGGGAAAATGGACTAGGAAATAAGATTGGTTAATGCTTTCAAATTAAATGAAAAAGTTGGTATCACTTTACAAATTGGAGCTTGGACGGGGGCTTACCTCTCCATTTCAGGGAGCATTTACTAGGAGTAGAGTCCTAAGGCTGGCCTTGGGGAACCACCTGTTACTGTGACAAAGTCTGGAGGAAGGGACTAAAATACAATTGGACAATAAAAAAGAAGAACAAGAAGAACAAGAAGAGAAGGAGGAGGAGGAGGAGGAGGAGGAGGAGGAGGAGGAGGAGGAGGAGGAGGAGGAACAGGAGGAGGAGTCGAAAAGTTAGACTTAACAAGTGAATCTGGGAGTAAACTCAATGGTTTTCCTGAGAAACTTCTCTCCCCCAGCTGGCTGGCCCGCACGGACCCCAAGGATGTAGCACGAGTAGAAAGCAAGACAGTGATTGTAACTCCTTCTCAGCGGAACGCAGTGCCCCTTCCAACTGGTGGGGCCCGTGGGCAGCTGGGCAACTGGATGTCCCCAGCTGACTTCCAACGAGCTGTGGATGAGAGATTTCCAGGGTGCATGCAAGGTAACAAGGCAAGGACACAGGAACAGGGCACCAAGGTAGGACCAGGTTTGAAACCCTTCACCCAAGTACCACCTTCGTCCACACAGGCCGTACCATGTATGTGCTTCCGTTCAGCATGGGTCCTGTGGGCTCCCCACTGTCCCGCATCGGAGTGCAGCTCACTGACTCAGCGTATGTGGTGGCAAGCATGCGTATTATGACCCGTCTGGGGACGCCTGTGCTTCAGGCCCTGGGAGATGGTGACTTCATCAAGTGTCTCCATTCAGTAGGCCAGCCCCTTACTGGGCATGGTGAGTACCTGCCCTTCTCTGGGTAGGATACTGAGAGGGAGCCCCAAATCTTATCCATGCACAGCCTGGGAGAAACTGTCCTCTATAAAAGCTTACTCCCCAAGGCCCAGGGAAGCATTCTGGACTGGAGTGAAGCTGTTTGGCAAACCATTCACACAAGACTCAGAAGTCAGTTTCCATGCCATGTAGAGGCATGAGAGCTGCTGGGTATTGAGGAGGTAGGTCTAGCCACCCCTGTGCACCACCGTTCTCCCGAGTGTCTCTCCTGACAATCCATGACCCTCCAGTCCCTGACACCCCAGTTTATGATGCCACTGCCAGCCACCCTATGACCCCATTGTCTCCAGGGGATCCTGTGAGCCAGTGGCCATGCAATCCGGAAAAAACCCTGATTGGCCACGTGCCAGACCAGCGAGAGATCGTCTCTTTCGGCAGCGGCTACGGTGGTAACTCCTTACTGGGCAAGAAGTGCTTTGCCCTGAGAATCGCCTCTCGCCTGGCCAGGGATGAGGGCTGGCTGGCAGAGCACATGCTGGTGAGGGCCTGGTGAGGAACTAAGTAGTTGCGGGGGGGGCTGGGCAGGGAGCGGGACCTTGCCAATCCGCCTCAGCCTCACCTCCGTCCTGCCAGGTGCCAGGCTGGTAAGCAGGAACTTTAACTGAAAGCCTGAAGCTTTGGCCCCGGGCTACTGAACGTACTTCCCTAAGCCTTGTTGCAAGGCAGTATACCTCCTTAGTGAATAAGCCCTGCTCTCCCCGAGTCCCTTCTAGCTGTCTTTACTTCGGTCTATGCCCTAACTTTTGGTGACTTCCTCCTTGTTCCTTTTGTCTCCAAAACACAGATTTTGGGCATCACCAACCCTGCAGGGAAAAAGCGGTATGTGGCAGCTGCCTTCCCCAGTGCCTGTGGCAAGACCAATCTGGCCATGATGCAGCCTGCGTTGCCAGGCTGGAAAGTAGAGTGTGTGGGAGATGACATCGCCTGGATGAGGTTTGACAGTGAAGGTGAGGGGCCCTGGTCTTGTAGCTGTCAGCCTAGTCTCCCCAGCAACACAAAGCCTTCCTCTGTCAGATTTAGGGTCCACATCTAGGATCAAAATGGGATAGAGAAAGCCAGGCATGATGGCGCAGGCCTTTAGTCCCAGCACTCAGGAGGCAGAGGCAGGTGGATCTCTGTGAGTTCAAGGCCAGCCTGGTCTACATAGTGAGTTCCAGGGCAGCTGGGGTTACAGGAAGACTCTGTCTCAAACACACACACACACACACACACAAAGGGAAGGGTGGGGTGGGGATAGAGAAAGGCTTCCTTCCTGTAACCTCACACCTCAGTTTCCTAGTTGGTTTTTCCTTTCTTTCCCTTCTGATAGGTCAACTCCGGGCCATCAACCCTGAGAATGGCTTCTTTGGGGTGGCCCCTGGCACCTCTGCTACCACCAATCCCAATGCCATGGCTACAATCCAAAGTAACACTCTTTTCACCAACGTGGCCGAGACCAGTGATGGCGGTGTGTACTGGGAAGGCATTGACCAGCCTCTTCCACCTGGTGTCACTGTAACCTCCTGGCTGGGAAAGCCCTGGAAACCTGGTATGTGGGGTGGAAAAGCTGTAGCAAAAGCTCCAAGGCTCAGGACTTTAATGATGAACAAGCCTTCTCTACCATCCCAGCTTTATGTAATTTCCAACCCCAGGCAAGACGTCCGTTCATGTCCTAGATCCACAATCATTGTTCTGAGGAGCTACATAATTAGTTAACCTCCCTTTAGTTTTCCTGGAACGGGGGGGTTATCATAGAACTCATCTTGTAAGATTAAGGGAGGATTTAATAATGCATAATAGGAGTTTAGCATACTGCCAAAATTATAGCAAATTGTCAACAATAAATAGAAGCTAGATTGGAGGGAGGAGGGAGGAAGAGGAAACACTGGAACACTGTTACAGAAGGAACTGGGTCAGTAACATCTGACCCACTGGGAAAGAAGGAAGCTCGCCTCTTCTGCCTAGCTCTGCTGTTTACCTACTTAAGTCCCCACCTCCTTCCCCTGTCCCTCTAACACCTAAGCTTTAATCCTTCTCCAGGAAATCAGGCTAGCATTTTAGACTTTCTTAAAGGCTGTTTTCTCAACCCTGTGATTACCAAAGTGCCTTAGAGTCCCGTCCCTCCCCCAGGGTTGCGCTCTGAACTATCAGCTTTCCATAGCCTTCTGCTGCTGTAGCCAGATTGCCCTGGGTCAGGAGCAAAGAGCACAGCAGGAGAGGGTGACCTTGTGGTCAATCAAGCCCTTGTTTGAGATTTACAGACTGGCCCTTCATTTTCTCTAAACTGTCATTAAGTGTCCTTCAATCTCTCCACCCAACTGAGAAGCCCAAGAAATTTTAATGTCTCCCTACTGGCTAAGTCCCCAACCCCTTCATCAACTCTGAATTCAGTGGTATAACTAGGGTGTCACATGCCCAGCTTCAGCTTCCAGAATCATCAACAGCCTGTGCCTGGGAGCTAATGAAGGATGGCTCTTTGAGCACGAACCCGGAAATAACAGGGGTAGAGCATTGGCTCTGTGGCTCTGTCACCCTCTACCCCAGTTCTGGTCAGCACTGTCCAATGGTGAAGGTACTAAGTTTGTTCCCTCTCCCTGATGGCTCATATACATGACACTGACTTGGTCCCGACTTCTCTCCAACGCACCTGAAGATACCGATGCCCTGGACTCCTCAGGCTACGTCCCTGGCTTAGTGCCTTAAGCCCTATCACTATCAGGGTCTAGGAGAGCCCAGAAAAATCACCAAAGTCCTGTTAGCAAGATAATTCAGCAGGTCCTTGCCACTAAGCCTGATGGCCTAAGTTTAATCCCCTTGACCCACATGGCAGGAGAAAACTCCTGCATTGTCCTGTGACCTCCCATGCATTCTCTGGCACCACCAACACAATCAATCAATCAATGTATTAAAAGCAATTCCCGGGGGCTGGAGAGATGGCCTAGCGGTTAAGAGCGCCAACCACTCTTGCAGAGGACCCGGGTTCGATCCCCAGCATCCACATGGCAGCTGAGAACTGTCTGAAACTCCAATTCCAGGAGAACTCCAGTTCCAGGGGAATCCAACGCCCTCTTCTGACCTCCGCGGCATTGCACGACACGGGTGCACAGACTTGCATGCAGATAGTACATTCATACACATACAGAAATAAATAAAATTAATAAAAAAAAAAAATCAATTCCCGGGGCTGGAGAGATGGCCTATCGGTTAAAAGCCAACTGCTCTTGCAGAGGATCTGGGTTCAATCCCCAGCACCCACATGGAGGCTGAGAACCATCTTTAGCTCCAGTTCCAGGGGAATCTAACACACTCTTCTGACCTCCGCAGCATTGCACCACATGGGTGCACAAACCTCCATGCAGATAGTACATTCATACACATAAAAAATTTAAAAGAAATTTAAAAAAAATTTAAAAATAAATAAGCTGGATATGGTGGCGCATGCCTTTAATCCTAGCACTTGGTAGGCACAGGCAGGCAGATCTTTGTGAGTTCAAGGCCAGCCTGGTCTACAGAGCGAGTTCCAGGCCAGCTGGGGCTACAGGGAGACCCTGTCTTGAAAAGATAATTAATAAATAAATAAATAAATAAATAAATAAATAAATAAATAAAATAAATTCCTGGGCAGGAAAGATGGCTCAGCGGTTAAGAGCACTGACTGCTCTTGCAGAGGACCTGGGTTCACCGTCTTTAAGCCGGGTGTGGTGGCGCATGCCTTTAATCCTAGCACTTGGGAGGCAGAGGCAGGCGGATCTCTGTGAATTCAAGACCAGCCTGGTCTACAGAGTGAGTTCCAGGCCAGCTGGGGCTACAGGGAAACCCTGTCTCAAAAAATTAAAACTAAAATGCATGATTGTGTATCTACTCCCAAACATCTGTGTTGGGAGTACACATGACCTTGGAAGTGATGGTATTTATATTTCCTCTGCTAGGTGACCAGGAGCCCTGTGCACATCCAAACTCTCGCTTTTGTGCCCCCGCTCGACAGTGTCCCATCATGGACCCAGCCTGGGAAGCCCCAGAGGGTGTCCCCATTGAAGCCATCATCTTTGGAGGCCGCAGACCCAAAGGTAAAGCAACAAGTGGGCCCTGTACCTTCTTAGTAAAAGGTCTAGACCTTTTATCTACCATAGGGCCTTCCATCTTCCTGTACTTAAAACTCATGGAACCTCAATCTGGACCCCCAGCTATAGCTGTCCCTCTCTCCTTTTCTGGTGAATGCAAATATTGGGGGAGGCATGGGATCTGAAAATGGAGTAGCTGGGGCCCTAAGTAAAGAAACACTGAGAAGCGATAAAGTGAAGATCCAAAGAAAAGGGCTGCCTGTGACCCTGTCCATTGGTGCTCTAGGGGTACCCCTGGTCTATGAGGCCTTCAACTGGCGTCACGGAGTGTTTGTGGGTAGTGCCATGCGCTCTGAGTCCACTGCAGCAGCTGAACACAAAGGTGAGTACACACCGACCTCTCTGTTGTTCCCTGTCCTCTGTATGCCCACATTGCCTCCTCTCTCCGTTTGTGAGCTAAACCTTTTTGCCCACTTCTGAAGACTTCAGTGGCTCCACCCCTTTCCCTCCCTTCCCCCCATTCCTTCTCTTCGCTTTGCCTAAAGATACTTCAGAACTGTGAGCTTTTACCCAACACCCTCCAACTAGACACCAGTGCTCTTCCCTTACCCAGAGGGAAGATCTCTTACCCACCTTCCTTCCTGCCCTAGGAAAGACCATTATGCATGACCCATTTGCCATGCGGCCTTTTTTTGGTTACAACTTTGGGCACTACCTGCAACACTGGCTGAGCATGGAGGGCCGCCAAGGAGCCCGGCTGCCCCGCATCTTCCATGTGAACTGGTTCCGGCGTGATGAAGCAGGCCGATTCCTGTGGCCAGGCTTTGGGGAGAACGCTCGTGTTCTAGACTGGATCTGCCGGCGATTAGAGGGAGAAGACAGTGCCCAAGAGACACCCATTGGACTGGTACCAAAGGAAGGAGCCCTGGATCTCAGTGGCCTTGGAGCCATAGATACCACTCAGCTGTTCTCACTTCCCAAGGACTTCTGGGAACAGGAGGTTCGTGACATTCGGAGCTACCTGACTGAACAGGTCAACCAGGATCTGCCCAAAGAGGTGTTGGCTGAGCTTGAGGCCCTGGAGGGACGACTGCACAGAATGTGATCCAGAGCTCTAGACTAGCAAGAGGACAGCACCCCCATCTGGAAATAGGGAGCTCCCAGCTTGTAGAAAATATAAGCAATTTGACATTAATTAATATATGAGTGTCCAGGCCACAGACCTCTCACACTGTCTAATAAGAGATGTTCATCTATTTTATACATCTGTGCTGTTTTCATTTTATTCTTCACAGGCTTCCCTCTAATTCCAGTCTCACCACTTGGTCACATAGTAGGAATTTCTGGAAGAAGGCATTATTCTTCTGTATCCTTAAAAAAGGTAGGGGCCTCAGCAAACTACTTAGTAGTGTCCAGAGTTAAAGGGTTTTTGTTCTTGTTTTGTTTTGTTTTGTTTTATTGGTGTTTGGGGGAGTTAAGATGCTTATGTTCCAGGCATGGTGGTGCTCACCTTTAATCTCAGCACTCAGGAAGCAGAGACAGGCAGGTCACTGTGACTCTGAGGCCAACCTGGTCTACATGGAGAGTTCCAGGACAGGCAGGGATACATACCAAGAGCCTATGTTAACAACAAAAACAACAAAAGATTATTCGGTTTGGTTCTGTATATGTGTTTTTGAAACAGGGGCTCCCTGTAGCCCCAGCTGGCCTGGAGCTCATTCTGTAAACCAGGTTGGCCTTGAACTCACAGAGATCCACCTGCCTCTCCCTCCCAAGTGCTGGAATTAAAAGTGTGTGCCACCATGTCCAGCCAAAAAATTCTTTTAAAAAATATTTTGTTATTTTTTATTTTATGTGTATAATGTGCACCAGTGTCATGCAATGTCCACAGAGGTCAGAAGAGGGCATCAGATTTCCCTGGAACTGGAGTTACAGACAGTTGTTAGCTGCCATCTGGGTGCTGGGAATTGAACTTGAATCCTCTACAAGAGCAACAAGTGCTCTTAACTACTGAACCATCTCTCCAACCCCACAACAAAAGCTTCTTATGCCCCACACAGACATGCAGAAGCCTCTTTCTCCAATAAAGGTGATTCCATTGTTGGTTCTCACGTGGCCACTGCCATCTGATCTAGAACCAAAAGTCATAAAACATTTGTGAAAGCATACTCACTATTGCCGGGCGTGGTGGCACATGCCTTTAATCCCAGAACTCAGGAGGCAGAGGCAGGCAGATCTCTGTGAGTTTGAGGCCAGCCTGGTCTACAGATTGAGTTCCAGTCCAGCTGGGGCTATAGGGAGACCCCCTGTCTCAAAAAGACTAAAAAAAAAAAAAAGAAAGAAAGAAAGCATACTCACTATTGACATTTAAAACTTTTTGTGTGTGTAGTACAGGTTGGTTTCAAATTTACTATGTGGCCAAGGATAATTTTGAACTCTGATCTTCCTCCCTCCACCTTCTGACAGATGTGTACCACTGGGTCAGCTGGACAGTTACCACTTTATAGCACCATCTGTGTGCCAGGTACTGTTCAAAGCACATTATGAAAAGCCCTGGGCTAGAGAGATGGCCTAGC